>BSQZ01000011.1:11065000-11355000 GCA_033239005.1 Lamellibrachia satsuma | reverse complement strand
AATAATGTCATAGTGTATCCAATAATTTTATTAAAACTAAATAACAAATCTTTACAAACGTGCTAGAACGTCGTGGTGGATGCTAGGTACGTTTGATATTTTCGCGAAATTATTCTAGCAAGAAACGAGCGAAACATTAAACAGCAGAGGAAGTTTTAGACCACCAAGAATTCACTCAAAATGGGAGAGGCAGTTGAGAAGAAACTGACGTGCTACCTGGAAATAATGCATGGTACTCACTAAGGTTGCACGACTGGGTACCGCAGTAGATTTTGCGCCACTGCTTTCTGTCAGCGGTGTAGCATTCCTTCGTGCCGGTGCCGCAGGTGGCGCTACAACTGTTGTACTCAGCCACGTCGAACGGATCTACCGGAAAATCAGACGGATATAGACCGGAGTTCTTATCCGTCAGGCACCTTTGGCCATGAATTTCGAATCAGAAATGTTATCAAAAGGTTGACTTATTAGACAATTAAATTAATATTACATAATCATAATAATACTGAAGAAGAAGATGATGATAGTAATAGTAATGTATTTCTACAAATACAATCATGACAATTATTCGTTGACTTGACACACACACACTGTGTGTGTGTGTGTGTGTGTGTGTGTGTGTGTGTGTGTGTGTGTGTGTGTGTGTGTGTGTGTGTGTGTGTGTGTGTGTACGTGTTAGAGTCCTACTAGAAAAGAGATTAACGGAAAAACAATTCCCATACCTCTTAATTCTTATATTAATTTAAACTTATAATTATTATGTCACGTCACATGATACGTGTCATGATACATACACCAAAGCGCAAACCAAAATAAATATAATATATCATCATTTGCATATGCGGTTAACTGATTAACGATGAAGAAAATGGCGGAACCATGGCATGGTGATTCAAATTACCTTAGTTAACGTTAATATTTCTACAAAAGGAAAAGCGGTATTTTATGCCCGTAAGCGTATACTTAGTGCGATTTGTAGTGACACATAATCATTGAATTCAATAATCAAACTTGTGGTTGCACCTTCACACGGGCGTATATTGCAGCTGGCAGTCTGGTAACCGCACTTCTTCTGACCGGCACAGTATTTGTCTCTGCGCGTCGTGCCGCCATTGCCACAGGACGCCGAACATGGCGTCCAGTCTGTCCAGCCGAGTTCCAATTTCCCCCCGGCTGGTAGTATGAAACATCGTGAAAGAATTGGCGGCCATTTGGATATGTGTTATGAATTGATGAGGGTTGTGTTAGACCGAATGATGTTCAGATGTTCCGATGTAAGGTGATGTCTGGTGTTTGGAAATCAAGTTAAGTCTAAAGCATAGAGAACAGTGGATGTTTTGTGGTGTGAAACCAAATGTTGTCTGGAAGTGATCGACGAATTGATATTTGGTGCTCATAGACCAGGACATATTTGATGGTGAGAGTCGAGGTTATGTGTGGTGCTGATAGATCAGGACATATTTGGTAGTCAAAGACGAAGTGATGTCTGGTGCTGATAGACGAGGACATATTAGTGGTGAGAGACGAGGTGGTGTCTGGTGCTTATAGATCAGGACATATGTGGTGGTTAGAGACTAGGTGGTGTCTGGTGCTGATAGATGAGAACATATTCGGTGGTCAGAGACGCGGTGATGTCTGGTGCTTATAGATCAGTACATATTTGGTAGTCAGAGACGAGGTGGTGTCTGGTGTTGATAGATCAGGACATATTTGGTGGTCAGAAACGAATATATGTCTGGTGATTATAGATTAGGACATATTAGGTGGTCAGAGACGAGATGAAGTCTGGTGCTTATAGATCAGGACATATTTGGTGGTCAGAAACGAAGTTATTGCTGGTGCCTCTAGATCAGGACATATTTGGTAATGAGAGACTAGGTGGTGTCTGGTGCTGATCGATGAGGACATATTCGGTTGTCAGAGACGAGGTGATGTCTGGTGCTTATAGATCAGGACATATTTGGTAGTCAGGTAATGTCTGGTTTTTAGAGACCAAGACATGTTTGGTGGTGATATACCAAATGATGGCTAGTGTCTAGAGACCACGTGATGTATGGTGCTTAGAGCCCCAATTATGTCTATTGTTTGGAGAGCAAGTGACGTATGGTGTTTAGAGACAAAATTATGTCTGGTAGTGAGGAATCTAATAATTATATACAATTAACATACCAGTATTGTCAAGATTGTCTGCGGCAGCTGAAAAAAAGGCATTGTCATTAGTTTTAGTCTTATATTCGCATGTACATAGGGAATCCATAAACCGTTTTTAGCATAGTAAATTAATTCACCTCGCCCACAATTCCATATAATTAAACTGTAATCGACGTTTGAAAGATAACGTTCTTTTTCAGATTGTACCGAAACATGGTAAACAACGTGATCTTTATAACGCTTCGAAATTTTACGAAATGGTAACAATTATTAGCCAGTATCTGCGTGCATAAAATTATTATTTCATCACTGATAATGATAATATAATTAACCTGAATATGATGTGTGGTGTATTGATTGTCACAAACACATTCTGGTATAATCTGAGTAAATACAACGAAACAACAATTTGTCAGAGCAGTGAAGGCCTAAATATTTTGCATTTAATGTATCCTCCAACACCCGTACCGTAGTAACTCCATCAGAATTGTTCTTGGTTTTACGCCATTCAACGTACCGTAAGGTAGGGTAGGGCAAGGCACCCTCTTAAGGAACAATGGCTATGGTAATTAATAAACTTATTATGTTTAGATATACATACCGTCATACTATTGTTGTGTGGCTATAGTATGTAATAACAACATAACAGTGACGATTAACAACACTAACAGTATGTAATTATATTTTCCCACTATATGGAAGAGTCGTGCTCCGAGTAATCAAGGTGTAGACATCTCTTAATTCCCGCGTTAATATTAATTAGCCTCTATATTTTGTAACAATAAACGGAACGATATACATTAATGACGAATATAAAAACAGATGTACAATACTAAGCGTGATATGTGTGTTTCAGTACCAGATTGCATTTGTAAATATACTATTATTCCATCAGCCATGCATAAAAACTTACAAGGCAGATCGTCTATTTCGTCTGCATATGCTTTCGGATAGGATATGCACTACGTAGCAGCATCGCATAATATTGGAAATTGGAGAGTGGTGTCTTACCCAAGATGGCTACTTGTCCCACCCTATCTTAATTAAGACGTACAATTTGTGAAGACAAAGGGTGAAGAACCTGTCCACAAATGAAATATGTTGCGATTTTAATTAATTTAGTATAAAAATGTACTATATTTACTGATGGAAGGTAAGAGAAGTTTTGTTGCAGTCATATCCGCTGTTCTGTTGTTGTAAGTCTGGTGCAGTGAACATACCTCCATATGATAATAAAGGTACAAAGTCCAATCACTTTTATCAAACTATATTAATGTACTGTGTAAACTATGTCTATTCTAACATATTGACCGTCCAAATGAGTTTTAATGAACTACAATGTTTAAATATTATTCCACCGTTTAAGAATATCGACCTTGCTGTTCAGTGCGCACTGTAAACATAAATTAAATTATATTAAACAGATAACGGCTAAACGCTGATAATAGTAATGATAATGACGATGATGATGATGACGATGATGATACTAATGATAACGATAACGACAACGGTGTACGTACAGCACAAGCAGGCCGCTAGGAGCAGCAATAGTCCCCTCATGTTGATCATCCGGCAGTCCCAGCCGGTAATACTTCCACTGCAACGTTACGAGAAACCAAACTACAACTGTCTGACAACGAACGAACTCATTTACTCACTCACTGGGTAATTGCATTTACTTGTGTAGTTACACACAGTATTTTTGTTGCAGCAAATTTCGTATTTTTGTAATCATTTCCAATTACTTCTACTGAGGAATGCTCACCATCGGATTTGCTATAATAGGATAATCTAGTGTCGTGGCTCATTAGTACAAATTGGGCATGAGACATTAACAGCTGTAGATCCAGAATAGATCCAGAATAGATCCAGAATATCTGGTGTCATCGGGAGGAACACTAAGACATGAATACGAATAAATGTGTAACCTGTAGAGTCATCCATCTGGTAATCTATGTTCCAAACCCACTACCACTACAACAACTACAACAACTACATTCACAACAAAGACGACGAACAACGGCGACGACGACAATAACAACACATTCGTGTTTTAATCATAATATAACTAAAACACGAATTAGTTGTTGTTGTAGTCATCGTCGATATCGTCGTCTATATATTATGGACAACTTACCAAAAACTACGTTCATCTGAATTCGGGATAACAGGACATACCCTAATGTACAAGTGTCGTGATAAAAATGTTATGGGACCCGTGTAGCGCTGTTTTGAATATCAATACACAAAAATGTGCAAACATTGTCCAATCAGAGATCTTCTCCTCCGGAAAACAAATCCGGCTAACATTGGGTATAAACACCGTATAAGCAAATAGACATTTAGTACCACACTCCTATCCAAATAGATCCCCATAGTATGTTCCTTTCAGACATTCAAAACATATTAATGGTCAACAGCCAGACGGAGGCAAGCCCGACTTGCTGGTCTCCGTTCCACAAGTAAACTGGTGAGAAAGTTGGCTACTTGCCAATCAAACCATGGACAGACCATTATCCTAAGCTACTTACATCTGAATACTTGATCATTAACTAAACTTTAAAGACGTTATGCATGACAAACACCAATGGAGAAGTATCGTGAACAACATTCATGGGATCCGTCCGATGGTGATCCGATGGACATCCACTGAAACCGTTAAGAGAATTTCCATGCAGAGACAATGAGCACATACCTGGTAAGAAGGACTTCCACGGCGCGTTGTACCAGCAGGACACTGTATCCGCGTCTTTTATGCTGTCCACCTGCTTGTCCCAGGGCGCATTGGTTACACAAAGGTGAGAAGACTTTACGAGGCGAGTCGCAGCTGATCGTAAGAAGACGCGCCACATAATGTTAGTGATGTCAACCAAATACGACATGAAGTAATGGAATACGAACCACGAGGATGGAATTTCTTTCTTTGCACCGGTGACGACTTGTCTGGAGATTTCAACGAAGATTGGACAGTCCGGATGTACTCAAACTGACTTGTATTGCGTTATGCAGGAGTTGTACAAAGAATGTCTTGAGCAGAGCGTCAGAAAGATGATACGCGATTACAGTTACACAATGTTTGGGGCCCCTAAGCAAATAAACATCGTCTGCATTGTATCCGGATGATGCTAGGGATGTTCGTTTGTTTTCATGGTTGGCATCCATTGAGTTACGGGCCGTTTATTGACAGGTGTCAAACCAGTGCGATACAAGCAATGCGTCTGTCATTTGGACCCAGGTGGAGTCAGCATAAGGCCGGTAATTTTTAAATCTGGTTGAGATCGATGATAGTCCATCTATGTTACACTCCAGTGAAAAGTGGTCGGTGTAAGTAATTTTAAATAGTGTTATTACTTTATAGGCCAACGCTGATGGGTGACTTCAACCAGTTCCAATATGGCGACCGGGTGATAACAGGAGTGTCGTTGAGTGATGTTCCAGCATTAGATAACTATAGTGGACGCAGACATTTGCAGAAACGCTGAGCTTAAGCAAGTGTTGTCAAACACATTTTTACGATTTTAGATATTTCCATTCTCATTCAATAAAGCCAATAAGACAAATCATAGTACACTAGATCTTTACATGTCATCAAGTCATCAACATGCAAGCCTCAATTCTTTGTTCATACCAAAGAGGCAGATCCCACATCACAAGAACGCACGCAAACGTACGACTCGATTCGAATTTGAGGACTCGACTTTCAAGTTTTTATCCGTATCCAGTCACTTCAATAAAACGTGCAACAAACATGCAAGCCCATGTTATACGGGCATCAACCCTGAGGCTAAGTGTCGGTGTCACTTATAATCGTGTTATACGGGCATCAACCCTGAGGTTAAGAGTCAGTGTCACTCATAGTCATGCCTTGATGTCGGCAAAATGACATCGATCGAAATGCGGGTTACGTGTAACGACGAGTTGCCCTCACATCTTAATTGCACACACGATACATTAATTAGTGTAAGCCCTTGCTGAAGTCCCGGATTTAATTATCAAGTCCTAGGTCTTTGGCTGACACCCGTCGAAGCGATCATGTAGCTCTAACGGAGAAGTCAAGGAAGCCTATAACTCACTGGACACAGATTTATCTGTTTTTCCGTGTATATACTGTTTTTACCGTTATGTGTGTCTGCAACCTTAAACAAAATAAATCAGTAATGCATTTCACAATTGCAATTATTAATTTGTCGCCGAAAGAGGGAGTCATTCCATGGTGAAATGTAAATCCTTGTCAAAAACCAGCAAGGTCAGCAGGTTTAACAATAACATCTATATTATGTACGTTTCTACAGACGATAACCTATTAAATCCACCTCAACATGAATCCTAGTTGTCTAGTTATATTAGGACTTCCGTGTGAATAATTTTTTTTAATATACATACCTAGTACACAGGATATACGCACAGGACCACGTCCCGCGGTTTCAAATTAGGACGTTTCGCAACTCGTTCTATAGGGCACATGAAAGTGTACATTGCGTCTTATATGCGTTAATTTGTTCGAGCACTTTTACATTGAATAAGTGAGTAAAGAAAATGTTTGGTGGGTGCTACTGCATCGGTTGATGACAATGAACAGACGCTGAACGCACCCGTGTTAGTACAATGGCTACTATGCAGAAAGCAACAACATTTAAAAATCAGTCATATTACTAGCCAGATTTCTGCGGGTCACCATTGTAATCAGCACAGCAAACGACGTCAAATTTCATGACTCTTCGTCCGTTGTTAAATGACACCCGAGATGGCAGCTGTATTAGCATTACGACATTTAGTACGAGACAAATAGTATTGGCAAGTGTAATGCACGCACGACGTGTGCGTGCACTTAACTAAATCACATGATACGTGTGGGTGTGTGTGTGCGTGTGTGTGGTGGTGGTGGTGGTGGTGTGTGTGTGTGTGTGTGTGTGTGTGTGTGTGTGTGTGTGTGTGTGTGTGTGTGTGTGTGTGTGTGTGTGTGTGTGTGTGTGTGTGTGTGTGATGGTGTGTGTGTGTGTGTGTGTGTGTGTGTGTGTGTGTGGTGGTGGTGGTGGTGGTGGTGTGTGTGTGTGTGTGTGTGTGTGTGTGTGTGTGTGTGTGTGGTGGTCAATATGTTTCAATATGTTAAAGAAAGGATGACACATTTTCAACGCATCTTTAGTACTGCTTACGGACCTAAATGAGCGAGTCCACGGAATGGCCTCAACCAACGACAGCCGCAGGGCATGCTAGAGATTGTTACGTCATCTTGCAGTAATTAAATCGCAAAACGACTGGTATATATTGAGTTTATGTTAATGATGACATTAGTATTCGTTCTGTCCTTAAGTGTGAGGCGCCGTAGCGGCCAAAAGGGTGATGAAACGGCAAAACCTGTCGAGTCCTGCAAGAACCGTCAATATATACCCAAAGCAGAACATCGTTATACCTATATGATGATGTTTACCTACGAAAAGGATGACAATTTGCCTTGCGTTTTCCACTTACTTTTAGTGATATGTGTAATAGTTTAGTCACTGCAGAGTTAGCTTGTTATGTTTTATTTATATTTGTCATACTTTGCGTAACGTCTGAATTAAGGCAGCTTCGTCATGGTTTCACTGCGATCGTTTCTTTACGTCTTATGCAACGCTGGTCAAACGTAAGATCGTTGTAAAATTGGGATTATCATATCTAGCGCAACTGCATTGTCCAGATGAGAGAATACTGGCATAAGCTACTAGGCCAGTGTACAACATTCATCCAAACTCTAAGGGTTCGACGCTTGTGTGATAAAATTAGTGTAGTTTGATGAATTCATATAGAATAGTTTAGAATAATATAATGTTCAAGACCAGAGTAACATGATTTAATCCAGTCAACATTCCCTACATGTGCTATTTGCATTTATTCTGGTAAGAAGTAGGTTGGTGTTGGTTGTGTTGTGCATTAGCGTTTCTTTTTGATAACTATATATTAGTCATGGGAAACTGCATCTTGATGAGGTATATCTGGATTAGAAATGATCTTCGCTTATTTTAAGTGTTGGTGTGTACCTATAATTATATACCGGTTGTAATGCATTTACAATGTTCTTCTATGTGTAACATAAGTATGTCTGGTGAACTTGGCAATAAATTCTCTACTCTAGCAATAGTATCCTTCGATTTACCTTTTTCTGAACATCTACATTTGTAATGTTTTGTGTTTAACATGTTTTGTATTCCCCGAGGAACCATATATCTGTTGCTGCTAACCTATCCTTCATACGCTTATTTACTGTCCAGTTTTTACTCCAATATAACAGCGCAGATTCCTTTATGGAAAGGTTATTAGTAGATACATTAGGGTTGATAAGGTAGTGGGGATGTTAAGATAAAACAGACAGGAAGTGACCATTGTAGAACATATGTAGGAAAATATCAGCGTTAGTTAGCATATGCTAAAGTCGTCAAGATATACGTAGGGACAATGATCCTTGCCACAAACACAACACAATAAGTACAACAAATTCAACATTTTACTTTGTAAATTCTTTGCAATATAACAATGACACATTCTGTTGTTTCAATATTTTTGGTTCACATCAGAGAAACATAAATCTCACTACTCTCTTCCTCAGCAGACTGGTGTCAATACTGTATTGTGTTTTCCTGCTGTTGCTGTTCTCTATCTATATGTTCTTCCTATGAAAACAGCAGCCACTATTAATATATCATAAGTTAAATTACTTTGCACAGAATGATTCCATCTTTATATGAGCTACTTGCATTTATGCACACACTTTATTTTTACAAACACTAACCACATACAATATTTGTAACTACATGTTTCATGTTTACTAAAATAAATAAAGTTTATGGATAACTTAATATACCTAAATGAAATTCGTAATATATCACTGTTTACTGGTAACAATGTTAGTGTAAATAATCATAGATGATAAAACAATTATAACAGATGCTTCCACTAACAAATGAGTACACTGTTCAACATATGACAACATATATGGACATCTTACTGCATAGCACCAAACAGTACAATTTGTACTAGAAGAAAATACATTTTGAATAAGTATGCACCGATTATTGCATTAGCAAAAACAACATTTATGTTTTAATTTTATATAACTAATGACACTGGAGTCACAGTCTAAGGAAAAAATTTGCATGGCTATAATAAAGTGATTGTGTATAGGTGTTCACCATATTGGTTTCAGCAGGCCAAGGTATGCCTATTTAGTACTATACAGTATCTACATGTACAAATGACAAAGAATACAGATATGGAGGAACACAAACATTTGTGTCGTGGAACACGCACGCACGCACGCATGCAACTATAGCAGTCACATTTTTAAGACCTGCTTCTAATTAAATTCACTGTCCATGTCTATTACTACCACCTGCATAATACAACACTTTCACACAGGTATTACTGTACAAAGTATTGAACATAACCACATATTGCAGACCATATATGTAAAGTAACTTTTGTACAGGGCAGTTGAGGACATTTTGGAACAAAGAACACTGACAAAACCCAGCAGAGACTTGCAGAAAAATGCACCATAGCTGGATACATTTAAACCTGACAAGGCAATATCTGAAATAATTTTAAAGATTTAAGAGACTACTCCATTCATGTTAACATTCTTTGATTTATGTCATAATCTCACTAATATCATCATTGCAGAAATCTACATTAACAAAGGAATAAATTGAAGTTTGGAAACAGTAACAATATGAACAGTTCTATACAAAAGCTTTTAAATGGATGTGTTCTAAACTTTTAGTAAAAGGTTTATATACATGATCACTCTTAACTTGATAGGGGCTAATTTTAAGGCTCTATTATCTAGAAAAGTATGTAATATTGGCTGAACCTTTCGTAAATCCTCTGGAATCCTAGAGGAACATTTTCTATACTTTGCATCACAACAGAATCTTAAAATTGAACGCTACAACATCTCAATCTTTGACAATTTAAGAAACTGGTAGTTTCCACGACCATGAGTTTTGTTGCAATATTTTCCAATGCTAGGAAGCTTATATTTCCTTTATAAACGGTTGCTTATTTTTAACCTACTAGTGCCTGAAAAAATATTTTTAAAGTTAAGAATGAATGTGAACTACATAATTTTTCTGATTTTATGTGAGTGGAGGGGGTGCCTGCAAATGCCACATTGAACAAATCAACTACATCATAAATCACATGAGTAAAGGTCACTGCACTGTAATTATATACCTTTAAACCTGACAATGCAACATCTGAAATAATCTGGCCAGCATACAGAGATGATTCTCATTGATTGATGTTAAGATTTCTATAATTCATGCCATAGACCCACTGATACGTTTAATGCACAAACCTATAGACCGACTTTGCATAAAAATTATTTAACTTCTTTGCACCAGTTATTTTGTGAGAATAAAAATGTATTGGCATTATCTTAGAAAACCTCTTACTCACCTTTTTATGTAGAAGGCTCATTTTAACAGATCAACATTATGTATAATAATTCAATACAAAGTGTCAGTTTTGATAAAATAAAAATGACGGAAACTGACTGGCTTAATTTTAAAAAATCTCTCATTAGTCAGTCTTGGTAGAATGTTAACAGTTGAGTATAACACTTTATCTAATACATTACATCTTGTAAATTCAAACTTATGGACAGGAAAAACGAAATGATTATAACTGCAGAGTGTATTAAAGATCCATAAATCAACACACAATATTGTGTACCAGCGCAGCATCCCATAGTTATCTACTGCGCGTAAACATCTTTTAAATGGAATAAGTAAATAGTCCCTGATCTGCCATATGTAGTTGTGTGTTTGTATTTTTGTCATTTTCCATAGCAAGGTGAAATACATTCATGGAGAAAAACTACAAAAATAACAACTAGGACTGTACCTTTTTGTCTGCACAATCCGATTTGAACATCTGTTTAATACTTTCGCAAAAGAAACAACACTGTCACTCTGAATTTTCCTAAACTTTAGTCTCCGTGAACACCTCTGTCTCCACAGTGTCGTCGGATTTTTCCGAAGACCTTGTTGTTGACCTTGTCTGTCTGGAATATGTGCGGAATCCACCATCGTCACTCTCGTACGTTGATTCCTCTGTGTCCCGAATCGTTCCCGGGGCAAAGGTCACACAGACTCGACGGACGGACAGTCGCTGACGTGTCCTTAGAAAATGGAACAGTAGGGAACCACCAATGTAGATGACAACAATGGCTGCTACGACAATGATGACAGCATAGCCAGTTTTGATGACAATGTTCCTAAAGGAACTG
This sequence comes from Lamellibrachia satsuma, assembly GCA_033239005.1. Lineage (NCBI taxonomy): Eukaryota > Metazoa > Annelida > Polychaeta > Sabellida > Siboglinidae > Lamellibrachia > Lamellibrachia satsuma. Next base: position 11,343,587 of record BSQZ01000011.1, on the reverse strand, counting down.
ACATATGGCCAAATGTCTCCTGTCAGTTGCTGAAGGTTGATGGCTGCTAAATCTGCAAACATACAATATATAATACCTAAAACTTTCAACCCAAACTTTGAGACATTTTAAATACTGACTGGGGGGGGCATGTAATATCATAGCTGTGTTAATACTTTGGAATCAGCTGCCTCTGTCTGTGCACAAGAACAAGACAGTTTATTTTGACCCTGTTTGCAATACAAATAAAAATTTAGTGATAGAAACAAAATATGCATTATTAAATTCACATGGAAAAATACAAACAGAGTATAACTTAATAAGGGGTCAGTGACTTTACAGTCGCTCTAAATACGAACCACTAATGAAATGTAACTACCTAACTCACTTATACAAAAGGTTATGACAGTGCACGTGTGCAGGAGGAGAAAGAGCGTACATGAATATTCGAGAGTATATATTGAAATATGTGTGATAATATGTAATATAAATTGTACTAGATAGTAGTTGTACATTCATATATGTATTACTAATTTAGTCTATTTTGAGCAAGCGTAGCAGTTCGGTATTGAACACGTATTTTTTTATTTTTGTAATAAATAATTTTTTGCGTAATTTGTAAAACTTCACAAACTGTGAGTTTCTATTGAACAGGCAATACATATAAAACACATTGGAGGAAGAACTTCAACAAAGGCAAGTAAAAACAAAGAGTTGAGAACATATGTAGGGAATATAGATTGGAATAACTTGCTGAAGAACAAGACAGCAACAGAATGCTGGACTTGTTTAAAGGATTAGACTTATAGCATTACTGAGAGATTTGTTCCATTAAGAAAACAAGGGAAAACGTCCAGGAAGAAACACCTATCAAACAAGGCTGTTAGAAAAATTGCTCACAAACAGATGCTGTGGGGGGTATATAAACACACCAGAAATGTAGAAGACTACACAAACTACAAAGAGGCACTTAACCTAGCTACAACTGAAATTAGAAAAGAACCTCTGAACAAAAACTGGTAGGTAATATAAAAAATGACAGCAGAATTTCTATGCTTATGTAAGGAGTAAACAGAAAGTTCGAGATAGTGTCGAACCACTGGAAAACAACAGTGGAAACATAATTTCAGACGGGTTTCAAATGGCAGAGGTCCTGAATGAGTATTTCAGCTCAGTGTTTGCCAGAGAAAATATCAGCTCACTTCCAGTTCCAGTTACTAAATTTGAGGGGAATAAATCAGATCATCTAGGGCAGTTATTTGTAATTCCTGAAATGATAGCAAAGAAAATTAAGACGGAATATAATAAATCACGTGGAGTTGATGGGATACCACCAAAACTGCTTAAGGAAATTGTAGAGCAAATTATTACACCACTTGCAAAAGTGTTTAACTTGTCATTAGAAGATGGAATCGTTCCTTCAGAATGGAAAGAAGCAAACATTACGCCACTATTTAGGAAGGGATTGAGGAACAAGTCAGAAAATTACAGACCATTGAGTTTAACATCAGTTGTATGTAAACTACTAGAACCATTAATTAGAGACCACATGTTAGAATTCTTTGTAAAATATCAATTAATAAATACATCTCAACATGGGTTCATAGAAGCAGGGTCGTGTCTAACCAATTTCTTATGTGGCCAGATGTTAGGTCACCAGCGGATGGTGTCTACTTAGATTTTCAGAAAGCTTTCAATAAAGTACCAGATCAAAGATTGTTACTTAAACTAAAAGCCCATGGTATAGGCAATGATGTAATCAACTGGATAGAAAAGTGGCTTACACACAGAAGACAGAAAATAATAGTAGATGGTGAGATTTCAAACTGGAAACCTGTTTTGAGTGGGGTACCACAGGGATCAGTATTATGCCATATACTGTTTTAATATATATACACATATACATACATGCATGCATGCATACATACATACATACATACACACACACACACATATATATATATATATATATATACATACACACACATATATATATATATATACCCGGTATATATAAATGATTTGGAAGATGACATATCTGAAAGTTGCAGATGACACAAAAAGTATTCAGAAAGGTTACAAATGATACAGATAAACAAAGTTTACAGGATGATCTAGATACATTGGTTAAATGGTCAGAAAATGGCAAATGTTATTAAATTTTAGGAAGTGTAAATGCATATACACAAGACATGTTAAACATGAAGAATATAAAATGGGGGATGCTGTAATACGTAGAACCACAAAAAAGGACTTAGGAGTAACATTTAGTGCTGACATGAAAGTTTCAGAGCAACGTGGGATTGCTGCTTCGAAAGGTCAACAAATAACAGGGCTAATTAGGAGAATATTGTATACAAGCCAAGGAGGCCACATTGTAAGGACATAGACAAGCATGGAGCCCACATTGTAAGGACACAGACAATCATGGAGGCCACATTGTAAGGACATAGACAAGCATGGAGGCCACATTGTAAGGACATAGACAAGCATGGAGGCCACATTGTAAGGACATAGACAAGCATGGAGGCCACATTGTAAGGAAATAGACAAGGATGGAGGCCACATTGTAAGGACATAGACAAGCATGGAGGCCACATTGTAAGGACATAGACAAGCGTGGAGGCCACATTGTAAAGACATAGACAAGCATGGAGGCCACATTGTAAGGACATAGACAAGCGTGGAGGCCACATTGTAAGGACATAGACAAGCGTGGAGGCCACATTGTAAGGACATAGATAAGCATGGAGGCCACATTGTAAGGACATAGACAAGTGTGGAGGCCACATTGTAAGGACACAGACAAGCATGGAGGCCACATTGTAAGGACATAGACAAGCTAGAAAGAATACAACGAAGAGCAATTAAAATTATTCCAGAATTGAGAGACGTTAGCTATGAAAGCCGCGTATTAGAATGTAGTTTGACAATACCAGAGAGCAGGAGATTAAAAGGAGACCAAACAGAAATGCATATAATAGTGAATGGTTATGAGGATATTGATAGGAATGTTTTTAAAACTTAAATCAGGCAGTAGAACCAGAGAACACCAAGCAGCATTAGTTAAGGAACATTGAAGGTTGGACATGAGAAAGTACTAATTACTAATTCTCACAGAGGGTGATAAATGAATGGAACAAACTGTCAAAAGATTGTGTTAATGCTAGTAGTGTGAATGTATAAAATAGAATTGTTAGCTGATGAGGTAGGGGTGGAAAAGGCAGCTTTGAAGCAGTGCATGGAACCCATTGTGCCTGACTAAATACTAATAGACTAGCATACCTGAATAATGACCAGACCGGATGGGTGCAAAATTGCATGGAAGCACTGGGGTCGCAAGGGTCAACGGAGTGATCTTGACCTTGTCTGACATCACACCTAAAGCACTGGCTTTTTTGATGTAGTTCTCAACCAGCCAGTGCTGTTCTAAAACAGTAAGAAATTCATCAGTAAAACAAACATCAAAGTATCACCTACTTTCTGGAATTTGTTTCAGTATTTAGTCACTTAGAATAAAAAACTTACCTGGTACCCTGTGCTACCCACTACAACATGCTAGTTTGTTTGTACAAATGTGTTATCTAGTGTTGCATTGCAGACTGTTAAATTATTGTTGACCGAGGATGAGAAAAAAGTGATTGCATTTTTATGCCCCTTCTTAAGAGCATAAAAATGTATTGAATGAGTGAAATGAGTGAAAAATGTATTGAACTTTTTTCTGCCAGAACCCCATTTCCATGGTAACAAATAAATGGCCACCATTTTGAGATTTGATTTGAACATCAGATACATGAACCTGGTTTGTGAAGGGATAAATCATTTGAGGTGGGAGTTTTGACACAGTTTTAACATTTAATCGACATAGTCCCACAGTAAGTCTCTCCGGTCTCAGTGACATGGCACTACATCCCCACACACCTGCATTGAAGAAAGCCAGCAATCCCTCCACATTTAAGAGATCCATCTGCATGGCTATCCTGTAGTGCCTCAGACTGACAGCGTTCAGGTGGTCAGCCTGTATGTCCAAGTACTGGTCAGTCTGCTCACTATGCTGGTCAAGCCGGCCTAGCACCTCGTCCAGAGCACCACTGCGCAGAAACAGATCAACATCGATGTAGTCACTGACCAGTGCCAGCACATTGTAGACTACCAACACTAGGACACAAACTAGGAGTAGTTTTGGTATGGCACTACTGCGAACGAGTAACCCTGCGGATCGGCAGAATAATCGCCACATTCGGTGTTTCGACGAAAACGTCGAGTCCGGTTTTGTACGCGATGAATGCGCGTTTGAATGTGTGTCGTCTGCACTGCTGTGGGTCCGTAACGACGAACGCAACTGTGGTGGTTTTTCTGCCACATTACCCCCAGGAATCGGGTCGTACTGCGTTTGGTCACTAGTCCTGTTTTGACCGAGATGATTCTGACCAGAATTTTTGTGCGATTCATTATTTTGTCTGTTGCTGCGCACGCTTCCGCGACCGCCATTATGGTTGATACTGCCATCTAATGACAGGCAGTCATCGAATCCATAGCAAAGCGAAGTAGCACTGCAGTATGTGTGACTAAAACGGTACACAAACAAGATGGCGTCCAGCACAAGAAACACGACGCGAAGGATGTCAATGAAATCGTTCCGCAGAAACAACTCGATGGAGAAAGTCAACGTATCTCGGCTGCCTTCGTCGTGAGTCTCCTTCCGATATATGTTCGAGGTGGCCTTTGACACGCCTGGAGCGTTACTGGTGGCACGGAATTTAACAGAATCTAGGTGATGTGTTGGCACCTTTGTGGGAGGGTTGATGGCATTTAGTGACGGCTGACATATATCCTTTGTCCAGTTTGGGATCGGTAGCACTGGTGTTGACGGATGACTGTTGTTGTATCTGAAATATACAAAACTCTATTACTGTAAAAACTATCAGAATTGTTTATGTAACAAGAAATAATAGTCACTTAGGGCAGTGTTAGTTGAGCCACCCATGTTTCCCGGGAAACTACAGCAGCGACAGTTACACGGTACCACCCAGTGACTAAACATGTTATTGAACATTATTGACGTATAATAGGTTACATTTGTCACAACAGCCAGAACGTGAGCTAAAAGTATGTTTATTGATGTTTTTGAAACTTTTGGTAATTATGATTAATGTCGGCTGGTGTGTAAACTATCAACACATGTGACCAGGCTTTATTGTTTGTGTACTTAAAAATGGCTTAACTATGCTCAGAGAAGAAGATTATTTACATCACTTCGCGCATTAATGAGAAGTTAATTAAATAAGCTTAATTGTTGAAATGGGGCTAGTTGAACCACCCAAGCCCCATGGGAGGATTAGTTGAGCAGCAGTTAAAGAACAAAGACGAGTGTTCTTTACACCAAAATGCATAAAGGAATTAATTTTTCCGAGCAAATTGGGACATCGGATAGCTACAACATATTAGCAGTTGTTACACTGGATGCAATTTGTCTATAAGTCTATAAATATTAATTAAGAAGTGTGTCGCCTTATTAATTAAGCGCGTAGACATGTCAGGGTTGTGTTGTACCCATTGGGTAGGTGTGTTAGTTGAGTTAGTTAATTGTTATGAATTTTTTTACAAGGCCTACGTAAATTATACGAATAAAGAATTTATGCAACTTACGCAACACTGTGGCTCAACTTACCCCACACTAAGTGTTACTTGAGCCAGCTTACCAACCCCAGGGATTGATCTGGGCAGCGGCCTTGCATCATTGACGCATCATATTTTTTAATGCTGCATTGTTTTTTGCAGCGTGTGCCCTAGTGATGCATATTTATATAAGAGCGATATATAATACCAAAGTTTTATTTGAGAAAATTAAAGTGCAGTCGGTGTTCGACCGCAAACCCGCATGTTGCCATTTCGGTACCGCACAATTAATATTTTATCCGGAGTACATCAATTATCTTCTAGGGTAGTATGTCATTTGTCCGCTAGGGGAACATATAGCCGTCCCCTAATTTGTCGCTGATCGAGCCACATGCCGTGAAAATGCCGCCCAAAAAGACCCATTCCCCTACCTTCACAAGGTACCTTAGTTGGATGGGCTAAAAAGTGACAAACAATAGCCGAGACTGTTGTTGCTGAAACAATTATGAAAACTGACAGTGTGCATGAGAGAGTTGAGACCAGTGACATTTGGACGTCATTGGCGACATCGACAACTGAAGTACCGTTCCCGTTGATAAGACACAGCCTGTTTTTGTTAAGTCATTTCAAACAGTAGTGGCATGACCATGAAACGTGGGACAGACTCAGTACCTTGTTTAGTTACATTACAGATAAAAATAAACTAGTGATCTCTGTACATGTTGTTGATATTATTGGTAATATATTAAATATACCCATAGATGTGGGCAGTCATACAAACACAAAACATCAAGTGTTTAGTTTTTTAGCAGAAGTAAAAACTATCTTATATTTAGATAGCCTACACCTCATATGTCGTGAAGAACAAATTATCAAGCAAGCAAAATAAAATGTACTGAATGTAATAAAAAACTGCAAATATGATTACTGGCCTAATATGAAATTAACTGTAATGTTCACAATTACCACGTTATGCAAATTAATTGCACTTTTATTAAATTAATTTGGGGCACATAAAATTGCACAAAGGCATATAGTTATACCTCTGATGTGGCCGAAGGGCACATGTATGTCTTTTTCCAGATCGATCCCTGCAACCCTATTTGAATCAGCTATGTATAATTATCTATGCATGTTAGACATGTTATCTTGGTATAAAATGATCTACTAATAATCACAGTTTATGGGAGTAAAAACTAGTTTGACTTATGACTATGATTGCCCCATTGACATCAAAGAGTGAAAAATGGCTCAACTAAAATTGCCCTCCCTGATATTGTCTTTTTTACACTAGGTCTTTGCTTGAGGCTATACTGTGAAAAAATTGTGAACCTCAAGTAATTATTTTACTAGCCATTATATATCTTAAAGATGTAAAAGTTTAAGTAAAAAAATTACACAAAACTGATGTCCTTTAACCTCAGACATCACTACTGCAAATAAATTGCACAATTTTTTTTTAAAAGAAATCTCATTATGGTTAGGGTCTAAAGCAAAAAATATTGTACATAATCTACACAGATATTATCTCAACAAACTAAATTTCAAAGGGATGAATTTCTTGTTTTTGTTGATAAGTAACAATAGCAACCAAAATATATAATTGTGGCAAGTATCAGATAATCTTGACACCCTTATGTGAATGAATATTTATGATTTTATAAAACATGTAAGCAGTTGTTATACATGCTAAGCCTCCTGGATTCGCCAGGAAACTCCCGGGAATCTATCAAATCTCCTGTTCTCCCGTCTGGGAGAACAAATCTCCAGGATTTCTGATGAAACCAAAAATATTTTGTGTGGCCTAATAAAAGATTGTCAATCCCTCCCTTTACTCACGCCCACAACAACAGTCCCTCCCTTTACTCACGCCCACAACAACAGTCCCTCCCTTTACTCACGCCCACAACAACAGCCCCTCCCTTTACTCACGCCCACAACAACAACCCCTCCCTTTACTCACGCCCACAACAACAGTCCCTCCCTTTACTCACGCCCACAACAACAGTCCCTCCCTTTACTCACGCCCACAACAACAGTCCCTCCCTTTACTCACGCCCACAACAACAGTCCCTCCCTTTACTCACGCCCACAACAACAGTCCCTCCCTTTACTCACGCCCACAACAACAGTCCCTCCCTTTACTCACGCCCACAACAACAGTCCCTCCCTTTACTCACGCCCACAACAACAGCCGGGGTTAGTTCAATCAGGTTTGTGCAGAGTGGACCAGGAAACTTAGCTAAACAGTGTCCTTGTGTTTTGTCGGTTGTTGAAGTTATTTATATACATTAGACGAAAGGTCCCCATTATCGCGCACATGTGCATATCAAATTCAAATATTGCTCATCAATACATCTCCAATTATATACAAGTTTTATTTAATTCATATATATTTGGTAATTGTCACAATCGGAGCACATTCTGAATGAAAAGACAATAAAAACGGTTTTCATCAAAAACTGCCTCCATCCCCTAGGATCACAAACTTTGAAGAAAAAGAAAATGCTTCAGTCCTAGCCCTGCCAGTAAATATTATGTTACTTGCTTAAGTGTAATCAAATATGTAGGCTACTGCTTGTTAGGTAAGGGATTTTTGTCGTTCCATAATATATTTCAAGAGTTGAGAAAAATGTTGTATATCATCAGAGCATTGTAACGATGTTATATATTTTACTACTCCACTAAGAATTTCTCTGCTGCCAAAAGATGTATTAACATACAAGTGTATCATTTAATAGTACATATGCAGTGAAGTTGGAACTAAAGCTGATATGGTGATAATTTCTAAGAGTGTCGAGGATGTGAAATACTCTGATTTATGCAAAACTCTCTAATACCCTGGACCCTCCAATTTACCTACAATTCTCCGATATCCCCGAGCTCCTCTGATTTACACATAAATCTCCTGCATTTGCATTTCTGAAAATTAACATGTATGGCAGTTACAAAAATCTGTTTAACTGATCCCACGTCGTCTGGATGGATGAGAGCACTGTACAGTATAGAACAATATTATTTCTTATATATCTATATTTAATTATTTGTTATATCTTAACTTACCATATTCGACCTAATAAGCACAGTATGCTTGAAAAAAATGCCAAGGAAAAAAGTCAGCGAATCTACTCTTGTAAGCATACACCAAAATTTGTTTCTCTAGACAATAAAGTAACTGTTTAGCACTAGTGGCATCGTTTTGTGACTAGCGTAGAACAACTGAAAAGTGGTGCCAACTGCTTAACACCAGATGGCAACACTTTTCTGTTGTTCCACACTAGTCAAATTACAATAATTATGGATCCTGTTGATTAAAAAAGGGGTGTACACTAATTAGGGCATGTACGCTTAATAGGTTGAATATGGTATTTATATTTTAATGCATGTCTTTATCAACTTGAAAAAACAGTATTTGCATATGTATAATGTCACACTAACTGAAAGGGATATCATAACAGACCTTTGCCAGAATCGAATGGGCATCATTTGAACGATGTCAACCTCTTCGATATCGAGGAACACCCCGAAGTCAACCTCGGTCCCAGAGAGTGGCATTCTCGCATGCAGCCGCTGTTGTTTCATCCCGCTCGATAAACTCTGGTTGAAAAGCCGCAGTGGAAAACTCAGCCAATCGTTCCTCAGCACATGCCGCAGGTATTTTTTGTATCGGGTGAATGCTGGCACGATATTATTGTCCATACGCGATTTGTATGTTCGTGTGAAGTTCTCGACTTTCGACGTGTACTCCTGCATCAGAATGTTCACCCGACTCTGCATCAGATGACTGAGCGTCGACTGGTTGCGGGAAGTATCGGGTGAGCGCTGACGAAGCATCAGTGCCTCCATCTGGCGAGCAATTGACTGAATCAACTCATCGATGTAGTGACTGCAAGCATGTTGCATGTTATTCATCAGGTCTGTCTGCAACAGCATCTCAGAGTCGCTGTATCTGTTCATGTTGTTGGTCACAGATATTGACCGGTTGTACAGCTGCTGTTGGAAGTTGCCCACCGTCAACAGCCGTGTGCAGTCAGGCCTCAGGAACAGCATCAGCAGTGAAAAAAACACGGTGAACGTAAAAATCAAGCTGTAGGCAAATCTCACGAGAATATAGATAGCGATAAGCACGTTGCGCCGATTATGAAATTGTTTCAAAGAAGATGTTGTGTATGTTTCATTAGTATCCACCTGGTCGCAGCTAGCGTACACGCTCTGTGCTAACTGGCGACTGCGTGGTTTCTTGACTGCTGGCCTAGAGGTCTGTACACTTACGTACAGAAAGAGACACACGAGAAGGAAGCCACCCGTGATGGCCAGAGCCGTGCCAAAGACAACCCCAGACATTCCTGGAAGTCGGCCAAGTGTGACCGGATCTGTTTCCACGGCAACGTGTTGTTGCTCAAAGAGCATGTGCGTCAGGTAGACGTCGTAGCCACGCTGCGAATCCTCAAAGTGGACGTCGAAGGTCTTGTCGGGTTGCTGGCCCCAGTTTGGGATACGGAACGTGACATTGAACGTGGCAGGACACAGGATCAGAAGGTCATGTCGGAATAACTCCTCCAGATCCAGCCGGTTGTTGATGGTGATCCTCAGGAAGGCCGGACAGTCGGTCATATGTCCTGCAAGAATATATTATACACATAGTGTAAAGGACATGCAGAGTCATATACAACTTTGACACAACCTATTCCAAACTTTAGCATGTTTTACATTTGTCAGAAATTATAGACACAGTGCCATACAAAAAAAAAAAAAATTCTGTGGAGTTACTTGAAATCAGAAATGTAAATCTTGTGTAAAATTTTTATGAAAATAAATCCTGACTAGGAACCTACACAAAACTTAATTAGAGATTACGAAAGGAAGCATTAATTAGAGATAACAAAATCAATTAAAATTAAATCAGATATCATAATAACAAATCCTTTATTAAGTCATGAGTTAGATTTTAATGAAAGTTAACAAACAAAAGCATAAACGTTTTTGCTGAATTATTTGAATTCAGAAATGTAAATTTCAAGACTAATATTTGACTTGCATAGTATTGAATTTCATGTGTAGCTTTATGCAATTATATTCTACACTATGCTATGTACCTACAGAAAACTTAAGCGTTAAATTAGACAGCACAATTGGCTATGTTTATACGAACTAAAAAATGTGAGTAAATTAAACGTCACAGATCAGAAACATTGAAAATTAGTCTAAATGCAATTTTAAACTAGTGTGCAACTTTCTTCATTTTTCAATAATTGTAGACAAAAAATTCCAAAACAATTAAACATGAATTTATCACTAACCTCTGATATGAACAGTCCAGATGCGACCATTAGGCGATAGTTTCAGTTCGGTGTAAAGAGATTCGTTGGTGACGAGCGTTGGTCCGTGACCCGCGAAATAATACTGCAGTATCGACGTGTTCCCTACAAGTACACGGGTCGAAAATCATACACACAAGATGACATATGGGAAGATTAAGATGGGAGGACTGCATTAGGAGGGATGTGATCAAGGCATGAGGTAAGACAGGTGGAGGGAGAAGTGGACAGTGACAACAGCTAACGCAGCACAAGAACTAGTCAGGATCTTTCTAAAGGGAGCTGAGGAAGGCCAGACATGATCTTACTGAAGTTCGCTTAAGATGCTGTAAAATGAATACTAGTGATTCGTGGATTATGATGTTGAATAGGGATTTGTGTTTAGGAAATAACGACAGTGCCTAGAAGAAATGTAGCATTACTGACTATATGTGTTTTTAAAGGGTACCAAGTCTGACTGTTGTTTTCATAAAATCGTTATATAAACTACAGCTATTTTAATATCTTGGCAGGGCTGGCAATGAGGCATCTCTGTCTTCGTGTATCAGTATTTACATTAATTTATTACTGCTACGCACATGTTCAGAAACAAGCGTGTACATAATGGCTATGCTAACAGTAAATAGTCTGAAGTACAGATGTAGATGTATTTACTTTCTTCCATCCCATTCGGTCATAAAAGTGTTGATTTACTGTTCCTGAAACAAGAGACCCCAGTACTACACACTGCTACAGGCCCAGTTACTTCGACTAACAGTTTGAAGTAGGGAACTGTTTGACCTGTGGCTAAAAGCATAGATGGCCAGACAGGAAGACAGATACAACAGTCAGCCAGCCAGCCAGACAGACAGAAAGTCAGACTGACAGCCAGACGCAAAGTCAAACTGATGGCCAAGCAAAAAAATAAACGAATGGCCTAAAATACAGATCCTCATAGAAAAGATGCTACTGACGATTACACTGAAAAACTAAATACTATGACAGGCAGGCAGGCAGGCGGGCAGGCAGGCGGGCAGGCAGGCAGGCAGGCAGGCTGGCTGTTAGGCGTGCAGGCAGCCAGACAAGCAGGCAGGCGGTTGGGCATGCAGGCAGGTGGACAGGCACGCAGGCAGGATGAATACGCTAACAGACAGTTCCTTCGATAAAGTTGCTCAAGCTGTTGACACTATATTTATCTCAACAACTGGGTGACATTTTAATGCAGGTAAGACAAGTACATACAAAGTAACAAACAAACCAAACAATTAATTATTTACCCATTTACAGAACACACTTTATTCTACAAACTATGAAATATAAAATCAGTTAATCTAACTGTTAAATTTGACAATTCTACCTAAAAGAACTCAACTTCAACCTACAAGGAATAAAAACAGAATAAGTGTATCCAGTAAACTGTACCTGGAGTGGTGAAGTGAAGAGAGGGCGGACTGTCTACAGATTTAAGGAAGTACTTGAAGGATTCTGGAGTTTTCTGGAGATCAACATCGACCAACTGCGCCGAATCAGGCCTGTATTGTTTCTGCACGTGCGTGAACCTACTGACGTCTTTATCGCAATCGTTGCCTCGTACCCAACTCATGGTACTGTAGTCAAATGGCCGGCGGAATTGCGTTGACGCAATCAGGATATTATGGGATATCTCGTGAACGACCACCGGCTTCTGTTTGAAATCGCCTGCTTCCTTCAGCACATTAACTGTGTAGTTCGCAATCCCGCCCATGTGCGACTCCTGCCCGACAACGATGAACTCGTCATGGAGGTCGAAACCGGTGTTGTGTTCGACGGAGATGTAATTGGCCTGAAATGTTCCATGACTCTGGTATGAGAGGTTCGTCTCACTGGCGTAGACAGACATGGTGACGGGAGGCGTCTGGAAGGATGTCCCGGGGAGTTTGAGGAAGTAAAACAGGCGGTAGAGAACCTTCTGTGGTCGCAGGCGAATCTGGCACTGATACTGCTGTTTGACGTTATGGAAGACTGGCTGAATGGTGTAGCGATATGCATCACCTGAAAGTAGTTCCAGCATGATGGTTTTCATCTGTGACCAGGTACAATTAACTTTGAAGTATTTTTCATCCATTACAGAACATTAATTGTAATGTCACTTTTTGGCATGCAAAATATAACTTCAATTGTTGTTCAACCAGTCAAACAAAATGTTTGCTCTAAATGTGTGTGTGTGTGTGTGTGTGTGCGTGCGTGCGTGCGTGCGTGCGTGCGTGCGTGCGTGCGTGCGTGCGTGTGTGTGTACATGCGTGTGCTTGTATGTATATCCATTATAAAAGAGGTAAAATATATCAATATATTAAAAAACAATAAGTATGTTGTGTGCATAACCTCCGCTAAATGACCTTGACTCACCCATGGCACACTCCACTGGCGCTTGGATGCACTGTGCACTGTGGGCCAACTTGCAGTCTGGCAGCGTGTAGCAGTCGATCTGACAACATCGCTGCTCGAACATATCTGAAACACAAGCTTAGTCTTAAAATTGCTAAAAATGTTAACTGATATTAAACTTTACCAGCGAAAAATTTTTTGGGTAAAATTTTACAACTCCAGCTGGAAGCTGTTGTGGGCAAGATAATGATCCATATATGTTAACCCACTGATGTGTCTGTAAAATACAATTTTAACCACCGAAGATGCAAAAATATCCATGGAGGTGTTCGAAAAGGGTTGAATAATCAATCGGATCGAAAGCAACTGAGAGATCTAGTAAGGTGAGTGCAGTGACTTTGCTATTGAACGTGTTGTATACAATCTTCTTCCTCCTCCTTGGTCCCTGCGGGGTGGGGGCCACATTACTTAATTTATTCCATCCTCACGACGAGTCGTCTCCATCCACCATGATCTTCTGCCGTTCTCTCCCACTCTCAGCTATTCACACTTTTGTGACCCGATCTAATGATCAAAGTCAATACTATCAATGATTTTAACAAAAGTCTGCATGCTTTCAGTAAACCAGCTGCGCCTAATATTACTTAAATAATTTTTTTCTAATCCAACTATTGAGATTTAGTTACTACCGTTTGGTAGCATTCATCAGGAATTTAATTTTGGGACAATTAGTTCGTCTTCTGCTCACCAGTTGAGTAAAAGGTACGTTCTAATATAGCGCGATATCCAGTCCTTTGGACTGCTCAAAGTGCTTTACACTTCACCCCCTCGCTGACCTGTTCATTCCAAGGCCATCTCAACTTCTCTGGGAAGCATTCAGCTACACTGCAATTGCGCGAAGACTATTCGTTCACATTTCCACCACTGTCTGTATTGCCAGGTACTCATTTATACAGCTGAGGGAACTGTGGCAATGTGGGGTTATCAAACTTGCCAAAGGTTCGAAGCGACCGCAGGGGGATTTGAAACCGGGTTCTCTCGATTGAGAGTCCGGCTTTCTAACCGGTATGCCATCGCGCCCCTAAATAAATCTCAATAGTGATTAGATGTATACATATACACACACACATATATATATTATATAATAATCCTTTGTATCATACTTATGAAACACATATAATTAATGCATAAATATACCAAAAGCTAATATAGTAAACATATTACGTCTCAGAATAATATATCCCTTTTGTATATATCAAGTATAGACGTATTGTGCATTTTTTTTAAATGAAAATATTTTTACAGTTTCTTAGTGCAAAACGTAGGCCATTTCAAAGCATAACACCTGTGATAGAAAACATTTAGCCATTAGTATAATTTATATTTCACTTCGTACATCAAAATAGATGATTTGTGTTCAGTTAGGTCAGCTTTTTTTTAATAAATTTAAGATTAATAAATATTTGCATGGTCACGAGCCTTTGATCCACAAATAATTCTCACAACTCTCTTTTGTAGAGTGAATAAGGGCATTAGATTTCTGCGATAAGTAATTCCCCATATCTCTGAGTAGTAGTCTATATAGGGCAAGAAAAGTGAGAAGTATAAAGTTTTCTATGCCAAGGCCTTTAAGAAAAGTTTGGCTTTATAAATTACTGACAAAGTTTTAGCCAAGTTGGATTTTACCGATTGTATATGTGCTTTCCAAGAAAGCTTATCATCGATAATCATGCCAAGAAATGTTGTTTCGTAGACTCTTTCTATAATGTTTTGGCTTATTGTTACTGCAATATTTGAAGTAACCCTTCCTTTTCCAAATACCATGTAATTACTTTTAGTTTTATTTAAGAAACAGGTTTTTAACTGCAAGCCAATTGTGTAGTTTATTCAGCTCTTGACTAATTGTTTTACTAAGCAATTCTGGACTATAAAGCACTATAAAATATATTAGAATCATCCACGAACAGTATAAATTTGAAAATACTAAACATTACACAAATCATTTATATGTCAAAAATAATTTTGGTCCAAGTATTGAACCTTGTGGCATGCCACATACTACTTCTAGATCTGATTTTACATCATCAATGTAGACAGATTGTGTCCTTTTTGTTAAATAGCTAACTAACCATTTAAACATATACTGCGAATACCATTCATTTCTAATTTTGTGTAAGTAAATGATTCACAGTATTGATAGCTTTTTTCAAGTCTACGAACACCCTGATTGAAGCTTTTTTATTGTCGATTGCATTAGTTATTTCCTCGGTCATTTCTAATAAAGCCAAATATGTAGATATATTTTTCCAAAACCCACACTGGCTGTTACTTAGTATTTTGTTTTGTTCAGTGAATTTTTTCTATCTGTTATCAAAGAGTTTTTCTAAAATTTTCTAGAACTGCGGCAATAGAGAAACAGGCTTGTAGTTGTTAAATAAATGTTTTTCGCTATCGCCAGTCTTATAGACAGGAATAACTTTTGCCACTTTCATATTATCTGAGATGAGTCGAGGAGGGTGTTTTATGCCACTACTCTACTTACTGAGTGTGTGACATCGCGTCTGACTAACGCACTGGTCGCATCGAGACAGCGCTATTCGACATCGTCGAGACGGGAACCTGATTGGTCGTTCGACCGTGTAATTCTGGTTGAAGATTTCTCGTAGCAACGCTGTGTTCTTTGTGCAAACCACGCTGTTCGACGCTGTATTCAACGGGTCAGGAAATGTGCCCTGGAACGTGGAAACAGTCGATGTTGTTGTAATTAGCCCTGGAACATGTATCTTGAATCACAGGTGGGGTGAAAATGTATAAACATGGACGTCGTCAAAGTGGATTCACTACATGACCCAGGTTGATTAGTAGTTGGTTTAGTAGTTGCTACAATGACACAAAATAGTGAGAACGAAAATATTGTCTTCTGGAATTATGCCAGGTTGGAAAATTTTGTTGTTGTTGCAAGTTTGTGGTGGTCAGCCATTGTCAACGAGGAAAAATTTCAAAAACACAACAGCCAACCATTTTTGGCAGCAATATGACACAATTAATAAATGTTTGTTCCATCTGTACATGAAACTGGTTAGTTTTTGTGTCTGGGAAACAGTTCATTTGCCATTAACATATGTATAGTGTATGATTAATTTCTAAATTAATTGTAATATTGGAATGATTATATAATATTGCATTAATTACATTTATGTTGACCTCTGCATGTCACCACTATAGACATGACAGAACGCATTATAACTAAGGTATCTTGGTCAAATTGCCAGTTAAAGTATGCCTGAATATGTCAATTTCCCCCAACACGACATGACGTACATCGATGACGTGTGTGATGCGTTACTTGAGTAACAATGACGCATTAATTAACGACCAATGCGCTCATCACAAGATACAAAACACATAAAAGAACCACACAGTAAAACTGCACCAGTAATATTTCATCGACGGTAACCAGTTTAACGAGGTTTCTAATGTCCCTAAACTAGTTTATCAGGGCATTTATTGCCAATGCAGTCCTATCAAGTTATATGACGACTGGTCAGAGCTTTAAAACATAGCTTTGAGTTGATATTGAGAAATCCTGACTGCTACTTGAGCTTGCAGTAAAAGCAAGCTGATTTAATGGCTACAATCACTTTTTCTAGTGAGAGCTTTGAGACAGCGACTGATATGACTGAACTTGTACAAAAACATGGAGCAGACTGACATCATATTGATCCATTGCGATGGAAATACTAGCCATCGATTACTGCAAAAGGTTACCTAATCTACTGTCAGATGGTACTACTTCTTATAGAAAAAGAACATCACACATAATTTATGGGCCAGGACACAATGAAGGTAATTAATCTGCGCACAGCCGCCTGTGCATGCATCTGGCACGTTGCAAAACATCTTACAAAGCCAGTTTTAGAAACAAGAAAGAATCTGTCTGGTTTTTCATTTTCTTTCACAGGACAGGATTTCTACAACATTGAAGCAGCATCTTGATTGAGGAATGGGAGTTCACAAATGTCAAAGGGTAAGGTTAAAGGTCAAAGCAAAGGTCATAAATATAAATTTTACATAAAGTGCAAACATGTTGGCAGAACACTGCTGCTCTGTTGATTGAACTGTGGCTTCACTTCCTAGATATTGCCTACTGACCAGAAGCTATGCAATAACTGTTGATGTTGTCCTCTCTAGGTGCTGCAGAGTGTGGCATTGATATGTGCAAAATGAACACAGTGGACTTAATCACACCTGGCACAACAATCTGGTTACTGGCGGACACATTTTATTTATAACTGATGAAAACCTCTACATGGTAATTCCATCTCAAGAAACTTTTTTAGTCTTTCCAAACATTTCGATCGACTCACGCAATCTTCGTCTGTGGACTGATATTGCTTCAGGTGTATCAGTCCGTCGACTGATATTGCTTCAGGTGTATCAGTCCGTCGACTGATATTGCTTCAGGTGTATCAGTCCGTCGACTGATATTGCTTCAAGTGTATCAGTCCGTCGACATATATAGACCGAAATATTTGGAAAGAATACAAAACGTTTGTTGAGAGGTAATTACCAAGCATCACATTCCAAGAAAGCGGAACATCAAATACATTCAATGGTGAACAGTTTGATTTATTATTATTTTATAGCTGATATTAAACAAAGTAGACAAATTCTTTTCAGAATCAATTCATGTAGGATATATTACACAATTCTGGGTGCTACGCTGAAATTGTAAACAAAGTTAATAGTGCGATAACAATTACATTCAATGCAATATCTTCTCCACGTGCATAAACCCTCCTGACACAAGTGGGGGACAGAAGGAATTAAACTACATTCAGTTCCACTTTAATAAGAATCAACAAAAACATCCATGAAACACCCAGGTCCGCAACACCCCAGCAGATGGCGACACTGTTACCAGACACAGAGTAGTGTGCTGCCATCTAGTGAATGACAGACACTGGCGTTGTCACCTTTACATCAACTTATCAATTTATCCCCCACACATTTCTCATATAACTATTGAATAGTCTGGCCTAGGATGAATCTGCCTCTATAAGTATATCTGCCATAGTCTATTCTTGTTTCCCAGGATGTGGGTGCACCCTTTCCCCGGGTTATTTGGGCATTTACGATATAGCACCTAATAGATTCTTTATACAACTAAGGTGCACATTTATGATACTAAAAAGAAGAACCACATTTTTATTAAACTCTGGGATATTAAAATGAAATTCAAACAAACAAATGATGATTTGTTTACTTTAAATTGTGTGCACTCTGAAAAACGTATTAATTTATTTGAAATTGGATGTTTTTCTTCTGTTGCTGTATGGAAATAAGTCTTTTCCATTGGGTTCTATATGGTAAATGTCACATCATCTCCATCTGTACGACCTGATGCTGACTGTGTTGTGATTAATGTGATAAGACATCTTCAGTGTCCCACTCTCCTCTGCAGCCAACTCTGTTTCCATCGGCAATTATGTTCTCCAACGAACATTTTGTATTTTTTTTGTCACCAACAATAAATGTGACACTTTTCTTCTAACAACTCTCCCCAGCCTCGTGTCTAATCATTTTCTTAACTGGAATACCCAGTATAATACACAGTACGGTACCAAAGTATAGCATACAGAGTTCAGTACACACTTTGCATACAGTACAGAATATGTAGTACAGTACATATGTACAGGACTGCACACACAGTACACTATATGTAGTATTACATACAATACAGCACACAGTACAGCACATATGTACAGGACTGCTCACACAGTACACTGTATGTAGTATATTACATACAATACAGCACACAGTACAGTACATATGTACAGGACTGCACACACAGTACACTATATGCAGTATATTACATACAATACAGCACATAGTACAGTACATATGTACAGGACTGCACACACAGTACACTATATACAGTATATTACATACAATACAGCACACAGTACAGTACATATGTACAGGACTGCACACACAGTGCACTATATGCAGTATATTACATACAATACAGCACACAGTACAGGACATATGTACAGGACTGCACACACAGTACACTATATGCAGTATATTACATACAATACAGCACACAGTACAGTAGATATGTACAGGACTGCACACACAGTGTACTATATGCAGTATATTACATACAATACAGCACACAGTACAGTGTGCACACAGTACAATGCATATTGTACATTACACACCAGTACAGTATACAATGCAATTTGTATAGTACACACACAATGCAGCACACACAGTACAGTACACACAGTACAATACACAAAGTGCACCCAGTACAGTACACATTGTACAATACACAAAGTGCACATTGTACAATACACAAAGTGCACATAGTACAATGCATATTGTACATTACACACCAGTATAGTACACATAGTACAATATACAATACAATTTGTATAGTACACACACAATGCAGCACACACAGTACAGTACACATTGTACAATACACAAAGTGCACATTGTATATTACACAAAGTGCACCAAGTACAGTACATATTGTATAGTACACACAGTATAGTACACATGGTACAGTGCAATACAGAACTTTGCCTTCTTGTTTATTTCACTGTTTCAGTATTACAGTTTTCCATCCTGATTAAAGTTATATATATATATATGTATATATATATATATATATATATATATATATATATATATACACACACATATATATATATATACGTATATATATATATATACATATATATATATATTATAAACTCCTATCACACTAACCATGTGCGACAATCTGCCCACAATATCTTTAGTATAACAGGAGATTAATTCTGCAATTTAATTACTAATAATTATCTGGATTGGTTTAAAAACACAATTTACGACAAAATAACATTATGCTGAGAGAAAATACAAACATGCTATCACAAGATGCTGCATGTCATATTAAAATTAATTCCACATCGAGTCATGTTTGAGTGTGCAATCATGTGCCAATATCATGCGTCTGCATGTCCTGTCTCATGCAGCAAACATGCAATGTGTCTGCATCATGCGTCAACATGCAAACAAAATTCATGTACATGCAAGCACGCTTGAGTGAACACAAACATGTTGGATATCATCACTGACATGCACACACATGCTGTTTAGCTGGATAAGCTTCACGGTCTGCATATCTTGATATACCATGCAACGTCCACTCAGTCTTAGGCATGTGCATGTGTGTGTGGGTGCGTGGCGCTGTGCATGCACATGTAAGTTTTTATGCATGCGTGTGTGCTTGCGTGCATGTGTGCAAGCGTGTATGTATACATATGTGTATGTATGTATATGTATTTTTGTATGTATATTTGAGGACCTCTTGTTGATCAATTACTTCCCACATTCCACAGTACAGACAACTTAACACAGAGACCACACCAATACTCCAGCATGCCTTCCATGGCATACGCAGTGTCTCACGTCACACTTTTATACGACAATGTCATGGCACAACATTTAATGGTACGGACTTATTACATTCCTGCACAATGCAACAACATTACATTCAGCATGCACCATTTCCACATTTACTACACCCATGATGCAACAGTAATCCCACAATGCAACAGTACAATCCCATGATGCAGTAGTACAGTTCCGTGATGCAACAGTACAGTCTCACGATGCAACAGCACAGCCCTACAATGCAACAGCGAAGCCCCACAATGCAAAGGTGCAGTCCCATGATGCAATAATAAACTAAATGACAACATAACCAATCCAACTGTCACACTTTTAGAAGGGGACTATATATGTACTACACTAGCCAAAAATATTCTTCAGGAAATATTTCAGTATCTTTATATGGGCATCTTCTATTGTGGCGAAAGAGGGCTTTAATCAATGACGTAGTAGTCACTTGCCGGATGTCACTGGAAAGGTAGTAAGAAATTCGTATTTAAAAAAACTTAGTGTCTTAATCAAAGTTTATCAATCAGTTGGTCTTTTAAAATGTGTGGGAAAATTGCCAGCCATTACATTTTTCCTCTATGGCCAATGCCCACAAAAGGATAAAATACACATTTTATTATGTGTAAATTCAGCACAATCTCATGTATTTTGAAATAACCCTTAAAGTCAAGATTTAGGTGGGATCTAAACCTTTTTTTTACCAACAACAGATCTCCAAGTCAACTGATATTTCCTTGTCTATAATGAAATATCGCAACCCCACTGATATCATTGTGTGACATCATCAACAACTTGATATTTCTGTATTCTACCTACAAAAAATGTTTGACCCAAATGTATATCATTGTTGACCGGTGATGCTAACTGGACAGATCATAGGTTAGTGGTCGTGGTCATCTACTGGACAGTTCAGCAAGCAGTAGCAGCCGTGTAGCACTATGCATATATCCCAACGGTCCATCCTCTATATAGTACACACAATGGTCAGGAGCCTATGTAGCCAATTTGGGTTAAGTGGAACGGTTGCCAATGAAGTTCCCACCAAACACTGCCCTCTCCACTGAAAACCACTGAAGGTCAAGGTTACGGTGGATTTTTTCTTTTGATCACTAAGGTCATAAATAATCCACTCAATGTCATTACCCTTAAATTAATCAGCAAATTAGAGTTTCTACGCAGTATTTTATCATTGACTGTTCTTGGGCATAAGAGAACACAGTGTTAAAATGTTACTCCCACAAAATAACCCTACCAGCTTTTGTATGTTTTCAAAGGAAAGTAAAAATATATGAGATCATGACATTTTTGTGTGTGATCTCTGACGTTACTCCTCCCATTAATAATAATAATAATAATAATATATATATATATATATATATATATATATATAACCTGTCGTAGACATCATCTCTCAAGAGCCAATGCAGAAGCATCAATCATGTGGCTCAGTCAATTCTGTGACATCATAGGAGGATGAGATTGAATAAAAAACACAGAGGCTTATTTTTGTATGTGACATTTCATCGATACTGTGGCCATGACTGAGCACTTGATGGAATTACTGTCACAAGATAGTTGTAGCTGTCACCTTTCATGCAAAGATCCTTTCAGAAGTAACTCTTGACAGGACCGTCCCTGTCGCTTACAGAGGTGCCTGATTTTATGTGCAAAAGACATTGAGGTAGGGTGGCCATTTCATGTGCATGGTAATGATTACTGATTAGTCATGAAAATGTCCACAGACTTTGCCACTGAAGCATCAAACAGAAATAAGCCAAATCGGTAACGTTCTCCATTGTACATGTTGGCGTGTTGCACTAGCAACTGTTCACGCAACATCCAAACCACGAAGGATTTAGTAGTAGTGGGCAGCTATCTCGTGAGACAATGCCTTCTTAGCTGCTTCATGCCAGTCAATTGCCAGCAAGATGCCTAAAACACTTCACCTCCTGGTTAGTCAGGCACGTTTCGATGTGGACGGGATAACCGCTCGCCAGGTAGACCTGTCTTCGGTAATAGTGCAAAAGGTCAATGCCATTACTTACTTAATCCTCATCACTCCAGGTAGAGCACAGGGGCTGAAACGACACTTCTCCAACACATTCTATTATTGGCTGCTTTTCTTATTTCTCTCCAGGTCGTTCCAGGCTTATTTCTCTCCAGGTCGTTCCAGTCTTATTTCTCTCCAGGTCGTTCCAGTCTTATTTCTCTCCAGGTCGTTCCAGTCTTATTTATCTCCAGGTCGTTCCAGTCTTATTTCTCTCCAGGTCGTTCCAGGCTTATTTATCTCCAGGTCGTTCCAGTCTTATTTCTCTCCAGGTCGTTCCAGGCTTATTTCTCTCCAGGTCGTTCCAGGCTTATTTCTCGCCAGGTCGTTCCAGTCTTATTTCTCTCCAGGTCGTTCCAGGCTTATTTCTCGCCAGGTCGTTCCAGTCTTATTTCTCTCCAGGTCGTTCCAGTCTTATTTCTCTCCAGGTCGTTCCAGTCTTATTTCTCTCCAGGTCGTTCCAGTCTTATTTCTCTCCAGGTCGTTCCAGTCTTATTTATCTCCAGGTCGTTCCAGTCTTATTTATCTCCAGGTCGTTCCAGTCTTATTTCTCTCCAGGTCGTTCCAGTCTTATTTCTCTCCAGGTCGTTCCAGTCTTATTTATCTCATCAGCTACTGACCTCATCCAACTATTTTTGTTCTGCCTATTTTTCTTTTTTCTTGGGGTTTCCACTCTAGGGCCTGTCTCAAGGGGGTTGGTTTCTGGAGGGTGTGTCCTATCCATTTCCAGTTTCTCGTTTCAATCTCCTTCCTGATGCTGCGCTGATCTGTTGTGAGCTCTTTGTTTTTGATCTTGTCTTGCCATTTAATTTTGAGGAAGTATCTGAGACATTTCACCGTGAGTGTTTGGAGTTTTCTTCTTGTTGTTTTCGTTACTCTCCAATGCCAAAGTCTTTCAGATCTCTTTTGACCACATCCATATATTGCAATTTATGTCTGCCCATGGATGTTTGCCTTCAGTTAACTCCCCACAAAGGACTGACGTGCCCTGTTCTACTGAGTCACAGTCACAGTTCTATGACATGCTGGCTGGAACACATGGCTAAGCTTCAGCTATGAAGCCAAGCTCAACGGCATTGACAGCTGTGGTCTGTCTAAGCAGTGATTATGCAACAACTTGTGGCAGCTGTCAAAATCTGAATGTCATTGCATAAAATGTGAAAATGGTTTAGATGCTTCATTGGCATCTCCTATGATTTATACCTTCGGAGAACGTTACATGAAATGGTGCAGTCAGCCAGTTTGTTATTGAAATAGTGAATGTTTGTTATGTTTTAGCAGTATGGTCATGACTTTAAATAATCTTAATTGTCTTTATGGTTAGCGGTATAAAAATCCCACGGGAAATGCTCAAGGAGAAGACATATATTTGATGGGAACATCAAATGTGCATGTTTGTCTACCTGACATAGGCCCCTGCCACACTAGATCAGTCATGGAGACAATATGTGAGCACGCTAGGATCACTATATGTATGCTATGGGATGACGGCTAGATGTCACAATAATGGCTATGTGGTACGGGGAACAGTGGTGATCTAGCAATGACCAGATACCTGACCCAGACTCCAATCAGTACTGTACCTTAGTCTGAAGACAGAGAGTAGTTGAAGGTGTTGGTGGCACAGACAAATGAAAATCGAAATAAATCGTTAGCATAGTTAGCGCATCGGCATACAGTAACACAACGAAGACCAGAGATTAACCATGATGTGGGTGGCGTCAGTGACACGCAAGGTCGGTCTGTCCTTGAAGCTGCACGAACCTGGGACACATATACAAATACACACATACATGTGTGTATACACACACACACTTGTAAGAACACAGAGCCCTGTGTGACGCTATGTCTGAATACAGATGAGTGACTACAAAAGAATCAGACAGACATACAGATCACATTTTAAATGTCACCTGAGAAAAATGTAAAAACGAAGTGCAGCTGGGGAGGATTATTTGTAAGTCTACTCCTGCCAGACAAGGGCTATTTTTGTTATAAAATAAAAAATTATTACTCAGAAAGTTGGACAAATTACAAGACAGAACAGCAGCACTCACAACTACAATGTGGACCTTCGAAACAAGGCTTTTACACACATAAATATATCTTTTATGGGAAAAATTACAGCATTCCAGAAATAGTTTGGCCTCAAAACGTGTCATACTTTTTTTAACATTTCTACCTTAAATGGCAGTATGTATTGCTGAACTATTACGGTTTCAAATGTTCACTTTGTAAATTTTGTGTGGGTATATGTTGCAGCTGTAAGGATGCGAATATCAACACAACGTGAGTAATTTCAACTGATTAACTGCTTCCCAAAATAACTTCCATATATTCCTCCACTTCTTTTTGATATCCAATCCCCAAAATTATGTACACTCAAGTGAAGTGATATGATTACTAGATATATTACACTTTTACTTATTTTTCAAAGTGAATTTTACCTTTTTTGTTTGTAAACATTACAAAGAAAAAAGGTAAAATACATTGCTAAAAATTAGTAAAAGAGCAACATATTACAATCACTCATCTAATGAATCTTTTCGCCAGATAATCATAATCCAAAATAAAATGTGCTTTCACAACATGAATAATTCAGAGCAAAGTGCGCATCAAATCGCAGGAGAGAGAAAACGCAGTAGAAAATATGCGAAAACACACGAACCATCTTGCGACAGGCGTCATTGAGTGTACGGTGGAGGTAGACGTCCCCATCGCTGTATCCAGACGGACACTTCATCTCGTTGGCGTTCTTCGAGTCGCACATCACATTCTGTGCGGTCGTCGTGCGATCCCGGGAGATTTCCAGCGTTATGCTGTAGTAGTCTGGTATGGGATTCCTGCAACAAAGTAACACACCACATGGAGTGTTTGAAAGACACAATAAAATATGATTTTCATATAGCGGAACCGCCACCTTGGACTATAATTATTCAGACAAATTACCTGATGATTGAATGTGTAAGTGCAAGTTTTAGTAGTACTAGTGAATTTAAATGAAAGAGCTGAAGGAGCAACACGCAGGTAAATATATCAGGATGTATTGGTAAGCCAATGACTTCTTTGTCCATTTGTACTGTAGTGCTTCTTGTTTTGAATCTATCATCTTGTATTTTTTTAAAAGCTTCCTTCTCAGAACGGGAAAATACTTGGACACAAATAATTATAGTTTTCATTTGGAAGCCAATATCGCAAAAAAAGACACTGTCAATGGTATTAAACCTTTCAAAACCAACATCACCGATTTGTAATGTGGAAAAAAATGGTCATCAATCTTGGTTTACGCGGAACTATACAAAAGTATTGAATAAATTGGAGAAAATACAAGAAATTACCAAGCTGTCATACGAGTGGGCGAGCACGTGGAAAGTAACAGTGCGAAGGGCAGGAAGGATGGGAGACATAATGAGAACTGATTGATTACGCGTCACACTCATAACTCTCTCAAAGAGGAAGCATTTACCAATCAACACACTGTTGGGACAGCTGTATCCACAAGCCAGAGATGCATTTAGTGCGACTAATATGATAGAAGACGCGACCCGAAGACTGGCAAAATAACGCTGCCACAAATGTGTGAAACTGCATAAAATATGCATGGATGACACACGGCCAGGAGTCGGTCGACATTCTCCCCTGGCTTAACTGCTTCGCTATAATGGTGCTGTGTATTAATTCAGAAATCAGGGCAAATATTCACTGAGTGTGGCTAAAATCTCAACAGATTTATTCTAAACTGAATTGAAACACCTTTGTTGGTAGTAACGTTAATTATATCAACTGTAAATTGTTGGAGCTGCTTGCTTAGAGGCTCATACAAAGGTAACTGTTGATGCTGCTTGCTTAGAGACTCATACAAAGGTAACTGTTGGAGCTGCTTGCTTAGAGGCTCATACAAAGGTAATTGTTGGAGCTGCTGTAACTTATTTTGATTTTAAAAAGATTTAACAAGATTTGCCATCCAAGCCAAAGGCCCAGATGGCTTTTCAGTTTTAAATAAAATTATCTGGCAATGTAAATCAAGAAGTAGCTAGGTTAAATTATTAATGGTGTCACTGTCAAATCATGACTGCTAAATGACCTTCATAACTCCATTTATATGGAGGTCAATTTACTGAACATTGAAATTCATATATTTGATAATAAACAGTTTAGCAAACATGTGTTTCTAAATTGCATAATTAAAAATCTGTGAAATTACATTTGGCTAAGGTATATAGGTATTAGGTGTCATACACGTAATGCAGCATAATGCAGCCTTGTGTGGCACTTCTATTTCATACATTATATAGTTAAATATTTTTGCTCGTCTTATATTTTGGCATTACAAAAGTAGTCATATGCTGATTTATGAACCATTTTTAAATAAAATTTTATGAATTTTTTTTTACATATGACATAAAAAATAGAACTTTTAAAAACATAGAAAATGCTATTTTCATGAAAGTGACTAGTCTTATGCATTTGAATACACTCTTAATGAATTCCTTGTGTCTAGAAATAATTGTAATAATTGTAGCCCTATAATTGACAAAATTATGCTAAAAACAAATTTTTCACTAGAAAATCACACTTTTTAGCTCTAGTTCAAAAAAAGGAAGAAATCACATGGATAAAAAAAATTGTATTTTCTTTCTCCTAACATATTTGGCCACCAAATAAGATGGGAGCCCCTTGGATTTGAAACACTGACCTTTTTGTCCCCACCTCTAAACTATGTATAATAAAAAAAAATTATTTGAATCAATTTATGTAAAACACATTGAGTTTTCAATGAAACTGCACTATATAAAAAATAATATTACATAACATTATTATTTATTAAATTATTGAACATTTCTCAGGATAGTTAATTTTCGTGGTAAAACAATTCTTTTTATATATCAAAATGTTTTATTTACCTATAGAGACCTTTGCCTATATTATCAAGTACTGAGGAAGTCAACTTAATAAGATATGCAAAACTCAATAACGACAAATAAAATATTTGGATACGTAAAAAAGAACTATACTACCATTATTACTTATGTTACTTATATTAACACAAAGACAATGATATAATTTTTGTCTTACCTGCAATAGCGCTGGGTGATGGTCTTGAACTTGGTCTTATCCTCGCTGTTGTTGGGATTGTTCAGTATATACTCGTTGTCGCTGTCACTGTCGACGTCCTCGTACTCGGGGATCAGGTTGACATCGAGAACACCGATGTTGACCTGTAGGCCAGACTCGCGGTGCCAGTAGAAGTCGTACGCCTGGGACGAGTCTGTCACGTGTTGCACTGTGTCCAGGTTCTTTGTGTTGTGTAGATCCTCAAGATACACATTGCTCGAGGCCTCGACTTTCAGCTCTGAAAAGGCGTAATAGTTTTACAGGGTTCCTGTCCGTTCATTTTAACATAATTCCAGACCATTTCCAGGACATGTGTGATAAATCATGCCCAGATGACACAGTTTGCAGTGAAAACTAATAATATGCAATTTATAAAACATATTATGCCTTTAGCATATATAAATTTATCTAATTATCAACCTCCAGAGTTCATTTTACTACAGTGGTCGCAGCAATATGATGATATTTATGCACATTTCCTGGAATTCTGCCAGTAACAAAAGTCAAGGACTTTTTACAGGAAATAAAAAGTGGCCTTTATCCAGGTTTCCCAGGTCCTGGAAGTAAAACCGTCTACTTTCCAGGTTTTCCAGGATACATAGGAACTTTTACACAGGCTGAAGGTCCTTGTACAAAACATAAGTGAAATAGGGTTTTTATGTGGGATTAATCATTAATCCAACCACCCAGAACATGTTGCAAAAAAATCAATGTTCAAGTAAAGATTGTGTGTATGTTAATTGTTTGCCTGAAAGTGCAATGTTTATCATATTAAGTGCTGACGAACACCATGACCCAGAAGGTCTTCACAAACTAACGCATTATCTCTAAACGCATGAAAAATATTAAGTAATAAATTCAGTGAAAATCCAAATGCAATATATAACCACTTCAGATACAATAAGATTTGTGGGGCTTTTACGATACATTAATGGATATTTTGCACTTTTTGTGTTGTATGTTGTGTGTAGTCCCTTTTATAGGGATTCACTGGTGGATGATTCCATCTATTACCACACACCCACAATGTATGACTCTACATGATCTGATAAAGCACTTTGGGCAACTGCCCAATAAGAATATAATTGTGTTGCGATATCGCTTTTGAAATGCCTGGATAAAGATGAAACATCTCTCTCTCTCTCGTCTCACTAGAGCTCTGTCCAGGTCAGTAGAGAAAAAACACATAATTATTTAAACCCAGGCGTGCCACCATCAACAATTGTGCCAATTAAATCTTGCACTTTATGGTTTAAATACAAACTACAGCATATGTACATTTTATTAATTGTATACAAAAATGTACAAAAACGAATATAAATTAGCAGCCTTTGTTTGTTTAGCTGACATAATGCACATTTGATGAAATGCCATACAATCATCAAAACCATGTGTGAAAGCAACAGTTTCTCATACTAAAGGAAAGGGCAAAAATGATCGGGTAGTGACCGCATGGGAGAAAACAGATCGACCGACCGACCGACCGACCGACCGACCGACCGACCGACCGAAACAGACAGAACCACAAACTACTTTATATAATAGATACATTCAGAGCTCCAGGCAGAGCTGACTGAATGCTTATGGATGCATTTCCGGTCTCCGGGACAACATTCAGGCCCTGGGTTGAGCTCTTGATCTTCAGGTCTCTATTGAGATGACATGAACCAACTTTGCAGAGGTTCTGGATGCTGCACTTGGGAAATGTTAAGAGTGATGCATCTGAGGAGACATTGGGATTACGTGGTAATGTAGGGCATGGTACAGTGACAATACAGAGTTCCAGTCCTTTTGCCAGAGAATGTTTAGTGACAGAATTATCAGGTGAACATGTATTCACATATTAATCACATATGATTCTTCACCAGGGCAGTTAACTTGTGAACAAACCTGTATGATTCAGTGTTCAAGTTAGGATGCACCTTTGCACCATTGACACAGTATTTTAATGATTGGTGTAACCAAATCGCATGTGTGTGTGTGTGTGTGTGTGTGTGTGTGTGTGCACGCGCGTATGCATGCGTACACATAATTTTGGCATTTGGCCCTAGCAAAATGTAATCCTACATAAACTGACAAGAAACATCCCTTCACTTGTGGAGATCACAGCCTTGCTGCTCTACTGTAAATGCCAAGTTCAATGACATGTTAAATGTTATACACCAAATTATAGGTAATAAATTATTTGGAAAACCAACAAACAATTATATTATTGAAATTAATCATACAACTAATTAATTATATAGCACTGTTCCTGCAAATTATGACAGAGCATCGGGTACCACAATTACCTAATGTGTACAGTATGCTCGAAAACAAATAGGGCCATTGAAAAATGTCAAGGAATCTGTTCTTATAAGCATACACCAAAATTTGTTTCTCTAGACAATAAGGTAACTGTTTAACACTAGTGGTGTCATTTGGTGACGAGTGGAACAACTGAAAAGTGGTTCCAACTGTTTAACACCAGATGGCATCACTTTTCAGTGGTTCCACACAGTCAAATTACAATTATGGATGCTGCTGATTAAAAAAGGGGACGTACGATAATTAGGGCATGTACACTTAATAGGTCGAATACATTACTTAATAGGTCGAATACAGTACATTACTTTAAAACTACCTGAAGTGGTACAAAGATAGTGTATATCTCCATAAATGATGCGCTTGGTAAATGGGCTGAGCAGCATAAACATACATGCTGCACAATCGGTGTAATTATTGTCCAGAATGGCTCACGTCCATCATCTGCAATAGCCACTGGCCCTCGTCTCCAACATCCTAGATGGAACCTGGGTCACTGGCTTACTGAAGTGGTTATATGTTGCATGCAGCATGTGCATACACCTTACCACTGTCCAGGACTCCAGGTGATTGAATTAAGGCATCAAATTGGAGGCCTCACTGATAATCTGTGAGGACTGTGATGTTTGTCTTAAAATAGCTAGTCTGTGCTTATTTAAGCTCTCTGTGTCTCTGCCTAATATGTAGCAGGAAAGGACTAGATCATGTGGTTTACACAAAATGTGGTATACACAAATGTCAAGGCCAAGGACACTCAATTTTTTATGTTGGTGTAAGTATGTAGGTGAATGCACGCATGTGTGCATGCATGCATGCATGCGTCTGTGATAAAAACACATCTTGTTCACATCATTACTTCAAACAAAGACGTTATATCAAGGAAGCCACATCAACTAACATGATTACACAAGATATGAAATATATGAGAATATCCAATGATCCTGTCAGTGTTGTTCCTCCAGCTGACTACAGCCTTCTGTACTGTCATCACTCGTGACATTTACACCAGTGCATTTTGGCCATCAATCTCGGAATAACGACCACAATGCACGACAGTATCGCTGGCCATAGCTACACGAATTACTGGTGATTATCTAACACAGTTTGTTGATCTAATGTTCTAAAATAATAGAGTGACCTGCAATAATATACCAAAGGTTGGCTCCATGAAGTTAGTTATTTCAAATTATTTTATAGACACACAACTGGAAATGCTCTTAGAGTGTGTTTGAATGAACAGTAATGTAAGGACTTGTTTGAAAATCAAAATATAAAGACGATAGAGCCAACATTGTATCCAGTACTAAATAAACATGTAGACATCAGAACAAGGCTGACCTAATGACAAATTGATGTCATTTACCAGTACTGTAACATTACACGAAGGTTAAAAAATATGAAAAATACAAAGAACAAACTGACTCTGGAACTGAGAAACCTTATCTATGAAAAATGCCTATGGAATGTGGCTTGACAATGCTATGAAGATATTGATAGAAATATTTTCTTTAAACTTAAACATGGCAGTATAGAACCAGAAGACACAAAGTAGGATTAGTAAAATAACAGTGTAGATTGGATATGGGAAAGTATTCTTTTTCGCTGATGACAATATACTTGTATGATTGGAACAAATGATCTAATGATTGTGTTAATGCTAACACTGTCAATATGCTTATATTTGTTAAGGGCAGGTCACACATAGATGACATATTTGTTGGACTCTCATAGATTGACTAGCATAGATAGATTGCCACTGATTTGTCAATAGATTGACTATCATAGATAGAATGCCACTGATTTGTCAATGATGTAATTATTTTGCAGTCTTCATTATCTCCCACAAATATCAATATAGCTGCAGTTATTTTACAGTGGTTATCTTATTTTACAGTGGTTATCTTATTTCCACATGTGCAAAAGCAGTCCACCATATCTGGATGTGTAATCTAATTTAAAATTCACTAATCTTAGTCGAGATCTAAGATTAAAATCAAGAGTTCATCCCAAAGCAAATCCCAAATGTTGAACTATTTAAGAGAAGATAGTGCCCTGCAAGCACACGATCTGCGTAAAATAAAGAGTTTTTTAATACTTTATACAAAAACGATGTCAGGAACTTGAATTAAAATAGCATTATGATTATTTTAAGAACATTACTGCACTACTGCAACATTCCTTGTACAAACACATAATGCCCTTATTATATTTGTGAATGATTTTCTTCTAAACACAACTATTGACAATTGTGAAAGAAAGAAAATTGTTGCCCTTATTATACATAAACACACTGTGCATTTATTTGGTATTCTACAGCATTAAAGCATGCACCCATTTCTCTGCAAATCTTTTTGCACCTATTGACTGCAATGAAAACATGATGAAAAACATTAAATTACAACATCAGAACCAATATTTGTTGAACGCCACTGCAAACACCTGTATGTTAGACCTACATCAAAACAGCTTCAATGGATTAGTACAGATGGAATGAATGACATGGATTAATAAAACTTCTGAACGAATCATACACTAAAGTATAATTACAAATTATATAATAAGAATGCAAGGACTGGTACACAAACAAGCTGTTTGCAGGCAAAGAAACAAAGCAACACAATGTTATTATAAACATGCCCATGCTTAGCTTAGCACATTCTGCTTACTGCCTTGAAGATACCTCACACTAACACATTACCATGGACTATCAGTAAAACTGCCTTACACAATCTACCTCACAGTCTCACAACTATTACAGTCATTCTACCTCAGTAATACAACTATTACAGTCAATCTACATCAGTTTTACACCTATTACAGTTAATCTACCTCACAGTCTAACACTTATTATAACAAATCAACCTCACAGTTCCACAACTATTACATTCAATCTACCTCACAGTCCAATGACCATTACAGTAAATTTACCTCACAATCCCACAACCAGAACAGCCAATCAACCTCACGTTCTCACAATTATTACAGTCAGTCAATCTACCTCAGTATTACAACTATTACAATCAATCTACCTCAGTCCCACAACTACTACAGTCAATCTACCAGAGTCTCACAATTATTCACCAATCTACTTCACAATCCCACAACGATTGCAGTCAATCTACCTCAGAGTCTCACAACTATTACAGTCAATCTACCTCACAGTCTTACAACTACTACAATCAATCTACCTCACATTTTCACAACTATTACAATCAATCTACCACAGTCCCACAACTATTACAGTCAATTTACCTCAATCTTATAACAATTACAATCTACCTCGCAGTCCAACAACTATTGCAGTCAATCTACCTTAGTCACCCAATTATTACAGTCAATCTATCTCACAGTCCCACAACTATTACAGTCAATCTACATCACAGTCACACAACCATTACAGTTAATCTAACTCACAGTCCAATAACTATTAGCCCAGTCTCACAACTATTACAGTCTACGAACATCACAATCCCACAACCATTACAGTAAATTTACCTTATAGTCAGAAAACTATTGCAGTCAATCTACCTCACAGTTCCACAACTATTACATTCAATCTACCTCAGTCCCACAATTATTACAGTCAATCTACCTTACATTCACACAACTATTACAGTCAATCTACCTCAGTCTCACAACTATTACAGTCAATCTACCTCACACTCTCATAACTACTAGTCTCACTACTATTACAGTCAATTTACCTCAGTCTCATAACACTTACTGTCAATCTACCTAACAGTCTCATTACTATTACAGTCAATTTACCTTACAGTCTCATAACAATTACACTCAATCTACCTCACAGTCCAACAACTATTGCAGTCAATCTACCTTAGTCACCCAACTATTACAGTCAATCTATCCCACAGTCCCACAACTATTACAGTCAATTTAGATCACAGTCACACAACTATTACAGTTAATCTAACTCACAGTCCAATAACTATTAGCCAATCTACCTCAGTCTCACAACTATTACAGTCAACCTACCTAACAGTCTCACTACTATTACAGTAAATTTACCTCATAGTCTCATAACAATTACACTCAATCTACCTCACAGTCACACAACTATTGTAATAGGGGACACAAGTGATTCTTTTTTCGAGGTGTTAGTTAATGAGATAATGAACTTCTATCCTCCAAGTTGTGCACCATTACATGTTAAATGTACCCATGTCATAAATAAAACCATTGGTATTAGTATTATCACATTTTAATGCTAGTTGTTCTAAAAAATAATAGAAGAAAATGTGTTATTGTTTGTTTCTGCTTATAATTATATATCTCATAATTATGGATGACTTGCAGAAACTAGCTACGTTCTCTTACAAAATAAAAATCTGGCTACATAACTGCAACAAACTATATCAGTAATGTTAACTCTCATATGCAACATTATTGCAGTTACGTTACGTTTAGAACCAAGGTAAAGCAACAAGATCAAATTATGCTAGTGAAAGTACCACAGAAAGAACCACGTAAACCAGGTCAAGCTAGCACTGAAAACAAACTTCTTCCTGAATAACAAACTACTCTAGCATACCTCAATCAAAAGCTAATCCAATAGTTGCCTTAATCACAAACCACCCCAGTACTGCAGCCTCTACTGCAACAAACTATTCCAGTAAAGCTACCTCACAACACAGGCTACAAGCTGGTTATGAGTATTGACCTTGACATTCTGCATGCAATGTAAACATGGTGGTAAACATTCAAACTAAACAGATAACTGTCAAATTATATTAAAACACATTTTGGTGGTGAAGATGTTACAAATGATAGTTTGTACTACGTACCCGGTAACATGAATTTCAGATAAAAATAATCACATGTTGTACCCATAAATCAATTTCTTCATGTGGACAGAAAATATTTAATATTATAAATACAAATCAGACAAATATTTTTAAATAAACATATCTGGACGCAGTCCCTCATATCTGTCATGCCAACATGTCATTTTACCTGACCAAAGCTGGCTGCATTTGGAAGGCAGGTTTCAGCAGGCAAATAACAGAATATAAGACAAAGCTGCTTGCAAAGCAATCTACGATTATAACATACATCAACACAAGAACAACATTACAGAGACCTGGGGATCTTTAAATGGATCGACATTCCAGTTTCTTGGAATGTTATAACTGACATGGTAATTACCTCTCAAGAAACGTTTTGTATTCTTTCCGATTATTTTGACCAACACGTTCCGTCTTTGTAAGTGGACTGACATCTCTACAGGCTGGGGAGGTCGGGCTCAAGTCTCGGTTCAGGACAGGTTTCGTTTGATGGACGTTTATTATTTCTTTGAGTTTCTTGAGAGGTAATTACTATGTCAAATATCTGGGGAGATGTTTGGTGTATTTCTTATTTGCTTGTCTGTGCTTCCGATCTCTGCGTTGACCATTCCTGTTGATCCTGGATGTCCACGCTCAATAGTGCGCCAAAGTGCTACTCTTGTATGCAAGATTTACTCTGTCATTATCAGTGTCGATGAGCAGATCGACTTTGCCATATTGTGATCTGGGTGTTGACCATTTGAAATGGTCAATCAAAAGAAAAACGCTCCTCACAATAGGAGTGTAAGAACACAAAGTTATTGGTGGACATCGCATTGGTCTGATAGAAATGCTTTACCGTAGAAAAATCAAAGTAATTCAGTTGATGCAGAAGAAACAGATCTTGAAAGCTTCAGCCATGCCAAGCAGTGGACAGTTACTTACGTACATGAAGCAACATTAGTGAAGTATAGCCTAGATATCTGAAAGTACTCATTCTCACAGAGAACCATAAATAAATAGAACAAATTATCTACTGATTGCATAAATGCTAGCAGCGTGAATATATCTAAAGCAAAATTTACAAACATATATCAGAAGGGTGGGTTACAGAAATATGAATAATCAAAGGACTCTTGGTACACCAATATGGCTTCCTAGTCTTCTCCCATTTTTGGTTTTTATTTTGGATGGCAATCTTGTTAAATCTACTAGCTTATTGTTTTAGGAGCGGGGGGTTGTTTTCTAACCATGGAGAACATCGGAAAGATGCGATATTTAACCGTGGAAAACACACCTATGCTATATCAAATACTTGCAGTGATGTGTTCCACCATAGGCTACATGTATAACATAGGAAACACATGACAGTACAGTATATGCAGAAATATGTTCTACCATGCCAGATAACAAGGCCCAAACATAGCATTGGAATGCCATCGTTGACATGACGATGTAGGCAATGTATGACTGCAGTACTTGTAGAAACGTCTTCTATCCGAGATAACATAGGATCCGTCTAACATCTGCAGATAGATTTCTACCACAGAGGATATGATGTTCTCTGTCACACTCTACATACACCCTACATAGACAGAAGAAGAACACAAACATATGTTCAGACTGAGTGGCTCCTTTTCCACGTCCACCACACACATCACCCAAACACACCGCTGTTTGTGGTCTCCGCTCCAAACCGACAGAAACCAAACTCAGGAGCTTCGTTGGTCTGATTACTTATACAAATTCTCATCAATCATTGTTATGGCATTGAGAGCGCGACAGAGTCATCAAGATGTCCGTTCCATACAGTTTGAAAAGGTCATAGTTTGTTATCAACATTATGGCATAATTATATTGGTTGAGTGACACAAAATTACAATCGCGATGCACTTTTCATAGTCTGTACTGTATGCAAATAATACAACTGGCCCAAAGATAAAGTGAAAATAAGTGGTTTTCTGTTAAATTTAGATATCTCTATGGAATCTCATGGCTGCTATTCAGAAAGATGGATACTGCATATGTGGCAATGACCTTTAATCCTTCACAAATATAAAAATAAAAACAAATAAATACTTAACTTTACCACAATGAAAAAGCAGCAACTAAAAGTGCATGAAATGTTTGTTTAGCTTTTATTTATTTGCCTCTACAATATAACATCAAGGAGCCAAATTCGGGCTTGAGGTTTCTGTCAGTTTGGGGACATCTAGCAGTATACATGAGAGCAAATTAAAGCAGACCAGAGAGCCAGAGGCAGCAGAAGAAAGGACTACAGCAACAAACAGTTAACTGATAGACAGAGAAGAAAAGTAACGAATAAGCACAGCTCGCCAAGTCTGGCTATAAACGTTCACTTGCTTTTTCGCTTTTTGCGCTTTGGAGTCCTCAGGTGGAATTCTGCTGAAACATGGTGGAAGAACGATCCTAAAGAGTAACGATGTTCAATGGTATTGACACAACGAAGCATTGTCGACATAACAGCGGCAACTTAAAGACCCAAAAATGTGTTTTTCCCAAATATTTGTTGCAGATTTTTATCTTAGCAACTTATAACTGACAACTGAACATTAACATGTGCTTGGGGAATAAAATAACCATGAAGCCACTTCAATGTAGGTTAAATTAAATAACTGAACAAATAGTTCTTTGTATTAATTACTAATAGTGGTTATATACTAGCAGAAATTATTCCACATACTAAGTCATTATGTTAAACTACAATTAGAGACTGAAGTCACAGGAAGAGTATACCTACCTTGCATCACGGTTGGCGTTTACTTGGTTATAAGATATTTCCTTTGTCTTAGAGAACATAATGTTTAACACTACTGTACTTGAAAACAATTTACAACCTCATGCATGCATGAGGAACCCTTATACCTACATTCAGGTAGAGATTATATGTGTAATGGCAAAATGGTAAACATAATCTATACTTATACTGATCGATGGTAAACACTGTATCTGTACCTGTGTTGACACGCTTTACACACTTGGCTTAATGCTAACACCAGTGACATTAAGTGTCATAAGACAAATAGCAACATATTTACAATGAAATTGAGAGAGAAGAAAATGTACTCTGGAAGCGAGGTGGAGGGCATCACCAGTAATGAACTGTACTGAAATAATTAGCTCTGCGTCCAGAGAGATGTGTGTGAAGAATGAGACTTCAAACCAAAACAGTCCGAAACAACCATCAAGAGGAATCTTCATGAGAGGGCACAGACTCTTCCAAGCAAGATAAATGTAATCGTTATAATGAGACTTTAGACTGAAAAGGTAACAGTAAGTACCGATACTTCAAACTGGAGTGGATATTTGCCTGGAGCCAGTGGAGGTTATGTGTACATGCAAACAGATAATTGTGTGACTTTATTGCACGCATATTCTGTGAAGAGAACAAATGTGAAATTTCCTAAGGGAGACCAATTACGTTGTGACAAGTAGCTACAAATCAACCGGTAGTCCCTACAGATCTCTTTTTGTGCCAATATCTAATACAGAATGATTACTTTTATAAAGATTAATCAGGCCGCAGAATTGGTAAACACTCATATTGATCATATGTATAATGACCATGTATTCCCTATAAAGAATTACTAAATGAGCTTGGAGTTAGACAGCTTTCTGACAGTCAATGTTATTGAGTACAAAGAAACTTACACATCATGCGTGTGGATTGTCAGAGAAAAAGATTAGCTTAGGCATTTATTCACCCAGTGTTGGCAGTAACGGTAAATTTACATTCCGTGAATTAACAATTTTCTTTCCTCACCAAGATCCCACTGTGGCTACCAACATTTTTAATAAACCTAACATTGCTTTACTTGCTGCCCTCAAAGCAGTGATACACATGTCCATTCCTAATTTTTATTTACAGTTTTGCAAAATCAACATTTAATGTTACTATAAACTTAACTCAATTATTGACAAACATGCAAATAACTCAGTAATAAATTCAGATTTAAGCCTGATAAAGATGATAACTCTTGATTATCCTTGACAAGACATTATTTTCACTGTTTTAACTGATTCAGTTACCCTAGTTGAGATTGCAGGTAATATCTGCACATGCAAATAGTGATAGGTTCGAAACATCAGCTAAAACAACCTAAACACCAGATAAAACTCTTTCCAGTTAAAATTATTAATATTATATATAATGCTAAACGTGTTTAATGAAAAAAAATGCAGCCCATTAGCTGTACCAATTATAGAATGGTTGATTTATGTACTGAAAATGTGTATGTAATTATAAAATTTTTATTTCATTCAGTGATATATCCC
Organism: Lamellibrachia satsuma; assembly: GCA_033239005.1. Taxonomy (NCBI): domain Eukaryota; kingdom Metazoa; phylum Annelida; class Polychaeta; order Sabellida; family Siboglinidae; genus Lamellibrachia; species Lamellibrachia satsuma. The sequence goes on along the minus strand of BSQZ01000011.1, from coordinate 11,304,330 downwards.
TTGAAGATTGTTGTTCAATGTGGCTTGTTATCTATCACATAAACTCAAAGTACACACAACTAGAAAAACACATAGACGCTTCAAACGTTCATAGAATTTATGTTGGGAGGTTCTAACAGACAAACCAGACATGCAAGATGCCTTCACGGAAAGAATATAACTAGAAACAGTTTTAATAGGACTTCCCATGGCAATAGAGCGCTAGGAAAAACAAACGGTTCCAGGGAGAATAAACTAAAACAGAAAACCTGGCAAGAAACTGCCAAACTTGATACCTGTTTTGTGTGACCGAAGGCAAGAAGGATGAAGTTTGTATTAGCATTACAATGTCAGTGTAAAAACAAGATAATATGCAATGATGCAAATTATTTTTAATTACAAAATAAGTACGATAAGGAGAAACTGTATTGTTTAACATTTAAAAGTATTTTTAATCCAGAAGTGCAAACATAACAAAAACATATTCTTCATTAACCAAACCACATTCAGTAGAAAATCATAGTTAGTTTTTATTCACTTATCTTTCTGCATTAACATCTTATCACAAGCGACTACCACGTGCATTGCCAAACTAAAGAAAACAGCTTTTCAAACTATGTTGAGGCAATTGTTGGAAAGGTAGATTTAATGGTTAAAAATAACTGTGAAATTGTGAATTATGCCTACATTGTTTCAAAGATTCTGTCTCAATTGTGTTCCAAGAAACAGAATAACAGAAATTGCAGAGATGATATATGAATGTGAGCGACAAGAAAGTGACTGCGGCAGCCAATCATAAAGGCATTCTATACGAGCCCATGGCCATGTGTCTAACCAGGCTGTCTAAGATGCAGAGAAAATCCATACGCAGTCTACACACAAGATCTGTATCCAAGTAAAATATGTCATTCCAGACGCTAGCAGAAACTGCACAAAAAGACAGTCTGCATATAAAACACGAACATGATTTAAGAGCACTGCCGCAAATTGATTGTGTTCAAACGTAGCCATCAACCAACCGACTACATAAGGTCAGTGATTAGCTTCCAGTAGCGGCACAAGTCTTTGTGCACCGCAGTGACAGACCTTCGTTCATACCTGCACGTCCGAGTCTGCGATCGTCACAACAAAAAGCCACACTCACGAAGCAGAAGATTTGTGTAAGAATTATCCTGCAGCCACACGCGAGCACTGCAATTATGTGGACCACATTCAATACTGCACAGTATAAAGACAAATGGAAAAAATTTGCCAAAGTGAATTAACTGTGATGTTTCATGGAGTTTGAACTGCAAACCATGAAACTAGTGAGACAAGTGGGAAGACACCATGGCAGTAGGATGGGTGACAGTCGCAATGCAAGAAATACAGTGAACATATAGCAGTGGTGACATGCTTAGGTCAAGTAGAAGCATCCAGCAATGTGTGGTTAAAATGGCAATCTTGTCTCTCCTAAAAATAGCATACTGTGATATGATTCCAATTAATGATGTTTTCATTATTTATCATTATGTTATTACTGAAGATCGATCATTAGTTTGTCGCTTCAAATTGTTACTATTATTTATTTTACTTTTATCAAGTAGTTAGTAGTGCTGTTAATTTTAATATCATCTTTATTATTGGAATTACTTTTGACATTTTGCTTGTTGTTACTGGAAATTTCAGTGACATGTTTGGCCATTTTTTTCATGTAGTTCAATGTATTTTTGTTAATGTATTCTTACAAACATGAGTCATACTACAAGTATATCGACACGAACTAGCACCAGGACACATGTGTTGGGCAGCAAGCACACAGAATGGAGTTGGCAATTCATGGGGGTGGGGGGGGGGCGGAGGCGGGGGTGGGGGGCAAGGTGGGGTGGGAGGCAGAGGCAGGGGGTGGAGGCGGGGAGCAGAGGTGGGGGTACGTGCACAGAACTTACCCTCCAGAAATGTGGCTGTTGTCTTCTCTCCTGCGATAAGGAGAGGGTGCGCCACATCTGGAAATAGAACATTTTGATAATTGTCAACAACAACAGCAGCAGCCACAACAAACAACAACAACAACATAAAGAGAAGATCAAGGTTACACATCTACATGCAACAGAAAGTGATAGTATTACGTGTATGAATAACTTTTGTTTTAACTGTGACATGGCTGAATGCTTCGTTGAACAGTGTTGTTGTCTGGGTTTATGCATCACCCCATGGATTTTGTGCATAGCTGTTGTGGCTTGATTGTGACATGGCTGAATGCTTCATAGAACAGTGTTGTTGTCTGGGCTTACATAAAATGCAATAAATATTGCAATTTCCTGTTAAGGAACACTCAGTTTAAGCAACATCTGTGGAAATGTCAGTCCGTTTTTTTCGAGAAAAGTTAAATTATTGTTGATAAAATACCATGGTTTACTGTTACCACATGCACACATCAGCTAAGTGTCACACCTGAATAAACCATGCCATTATAAATATTAATGAATAGCATAAGATTAATCACATAATTATAATGCATAAATAATTTGGTAGTAATTTTCTGTGTTTCTATAGATTGATGGTAATTCATTATAACTGTTGATATTCATTGGTAAATGAAAAGTGATCAACACAAAAGAATTTACACATATAATTGTATGCGCGAAAAAAATCAATGGTACTCCCAGACGCATGTAACTTACACATTATCATGTACTGCAATGTAGATATATTGATATATGCTTCGCCACTGGATGATCAATTACAATTTGTACACTTTACAAATGTCCTAAAAGAACACAACAGGTTCCTTTAAGCAACCCATTTATTATTGTTATACCAAAATCGACATAAAAAATTACTCACAATGCAAAACATTTAGTTTACAAGATAACATTTATTTATACTGTTCAAAATTTACTGCCAGTAATTTAAAGGTACAAAATCTGATAATTTCTATTTAATAACTAAAATCATGTTACGTTGTTTAAATTGTATCTATTTCAACATCTTGAATGAGTGTTAACGAATCACATAAAAATACATATTGACTGTTTCCTGTTTAATTTGAATATTTCGGAGCGAATATCATGTTTACAGGGCATGCAAAGTGCACGTAAAGTTACACATGTTATTTATGACCATCATGTGATCCCATGAATGCCTTTGTCCACTGGAAAGTGTTGCCAGTAGACATGAGGAGGAATAAGTACCAGGTAAGTAATTGGAAATTATAGACAGCTGTTAACGAATGTACTGAGCGGTAACTTACTGAGCGGTAACTTACTGAGCGGTAACGTACTGAGCGATAATGTACTGAACGGTCAGGTCGATATTCATAAACAGTTAACCATAAAATTATATTCACTGTGGTTCATTAAACCACATTTGGACTGTCAATATGTTAGGATAGATATCATTTATACTATATAATATGATTAATGACTACCAAGTAGGACGTTTTACTTATTTTTTTGTGTATTATTTATTTTACTTGTTTTTATTTAACTTATCTGCTTAATTTATACGTTTATGTAATGTATCGACTTTATTTAGTTGTTTATTTAACTTATTTGTTTAACTTGTTTATTTAATTAATTTCATCGATTTAACTTATGTTCACTTGTCTTTTAAAAAAATTTTCAATCTTAAGTTTTCAACTTATTTTATACGTAACTTAGTATTATCTTGTTAGCGTCTTTGAGCAGATTTTAACCCACACACGTGAACATGTGGGGGATCACGCGATGTCTAAGACAAAATTGCAGTCTTTCCCCTCACCAGTAGCAAAATCGCTCCAGCAAAGCTTTCAAACCGAAATAGATATGATCATCAGCGAGACGAGAGGGAATGTTCCCCTGTTGCATCAGTCTGATGAACACTAGGCGAGTAATGAGTTCAGATCCCAGCGGAACTGCTCAACATGACCCGTTGGCATTCAGATATTTCGGCCATCCACAATCAAAATGTGCCACAAGTCCAAGATTAGAAAAGGTGCAACCCAGAAATAACTAGTGTTTGGACTGAGTGGTTGGCATTCTCAACACTGCAGGTTACCATCTGTCTGGTGCACGCAGAGTGAGATGATTGTGCCTGGCTGAACTGGTTTGGAAACAGGCCAAATGGATAGGAGCGAGATGATGGAAATTTCCGTGGTCTAGCCAGAAAATGGCATCTTGCAAGGAACTGGAAAGCCCCGTAGTAATCATGAAATAAATTAAGGTAGAGGACATGACCCTGCATGCTTCATCTCCTGGTTTGGCCAGGATGCTAAAGACTACCTCTCAAGGTAGATGTCTTGCCAGGACAAGGATTTAATGCCAGTCTTTCAGATTAAGGAATGATACACAAACCATGTACATGTTTAAGTACACCCCTGTAGCAGATGACGAAATGACGCCGAAGTCTACCACGAGGTGATGGGTGAGTAATTGTCGTCATAACAGTTTCCACACTTTGGCTATCAGTGACTATCAACCCACACGCTTCCTACGATCCAATTCCACAGGATTGTTGGATGAGCCCATTACATGTCTCAAAACATTTGATTTTTTTGTAGACCACGCCTTCTCTAAAGGGGTATCTGTACTGTGGAACAGTTTCCCTCAGTCTGTCAGACAATGTAACCCCACAGCGTTAGGTTAATATGTTCTGGGGTGAATAAGGTTCAGTTCAGCTGTGGGGTGAATAAGTTTAGTTCAACTGTGGGGTGAATAATGTTAGTTCAACTGTGAGGTGAATATGGTTCAGTTCAGCTGTGGGGTGAACAAGGTTAAGTTCAGCTGTGTGGTGAACAAGGTTAAGTTCAGCTGTATGGTGAACAAGGTTAGTTCAGCTGTGGGGTGAATAAGGTTAGTTCAACTGTGGGGTGAATAAGGTTAGTTATGATTAAGGTCAGTTCAACTATGCATGCATGACTTCCTACTTACGTATACACTCGCGGTCACTGGTTGCTGTACATGGTCTCACTTCGTACAGCGAATCTTTGCAAAGCGTACAGTCTACAAAATCACAAGAAAACAGTTACTGTAGCTTAACATGTGTGGCTCCACAAATCATGGTGATAACATTTACACTTAGTACCATGCACACTCTTTCACACTCGCATGCACACACAACAATGTGTTATACACCAAGTAAAAATAATTCAGTTCTCTTCTACAACAGTGAAAAATAATAGGTTGACAGAGAACAGTATTATCAATTTCCCCATCTATATGGTGGATGATATCAATGTATCAAAATGTCCAGAGACAATTCAACAGAAACCATCAAACTGTGAGAAATTGTGCTTTTAACATAATCTTTACGACACTGTTTGAGGTTGTCATAAAGATTGTGTCAGTCTTCTTGTTCCACACAATTAGAATAGTTCTTAAATTAATTCAAACATCACATTAAAATGAATAATGAATATATCCATGGAAAGCCCACTCCCTCAAGCCAAGTGTATGTTTCACTTAAAATGTTTGCGGTGAAATTACAATCGTTTTCCCATCTACCTGTGCATTTGCGATCGGTGAACGTGGTGCATGGATTCGACTCATACTGACCGTCTGGGCACCCAATACTGCAGGCTGAAGACAGAAAGTAGTCACAATCAAAGCTGGGTTTACACGACGCGACGCTGTCACATGTGACCAGATTGCAGTTTGATCAACCCATGTAAACAGTATGCCACAGCAATGTCTTGCTGTGGCACTGCTTGCAATGGAACTGATCCTATTTTTGAAGAGAATCACGTGATTGGCAAATCATTGACACCTGCAAAATTATGTTCCTCCGCACGCAATGCAAACATGATATTCACCCCCGAAACATTAAAATTAAACAGATAACTTTTAACGTTAATTTTTTTTATTTGGTTCAATTGAACACATTTGGGTGGTCCAGATGTCAGAATAGATATAGTTGATGGAGAATAGATATATAGTATGATTTTATGACAAAACAAACAACAGACTTTGCAGCTTTAAATGTCTAATTTTCTTACACTCTGTCAGCATTGTCGTTGAGTACCACCATCACTGAGCTTAAGATGGTTTTTAACGAGGTGATATCGAACTAATCCGATGTTGAAGCAACATCGCATGTCATGCAAAATGGTCATGACGTTTTCTAATGAAGTAGCAATCGCCTTGTCGCAGCGATGACATCATCTTGTGTAAATCCATTTTGCAACAGAGATACTTGTCACAATATGCTTGTAATACCCAGAAACATTAGCACTAAGTTCCAGGAATAACACAAAAGACTTATATTCTAGGAATACATAAATGCTAGTGTCAAACTTTCAGGTTTAGTAATCCTTTTGTAGAAACTATCACATGCGGCAGGAAATAATCACTCATGGTTGGTATTTGTAGAAACATCTTCAATATCATCGTAAAGTTTGTAAAATTCCAGGGAACTACATGAAATTGTATAGCTGAAGCAAATTTCATAAACACACAGATATGTAAATCAGAGTTGATGTTTAAGGAAGTAGTTCGTAAACTAGATCCAAAGTGTATTTAAATACTGATAACACTGTGCGTAATACGCCACACATATATGACATGCTTCACCTGTCTCCAGGCGAGAAGACACTGTTTTGAAGCTAAAAAATCATTAAAACCAGTTGAATCCCCAGGTTTACCTCACATTCGTTATGAAAGGCTACCCAATTATCCAACCATCTTTGTTATTTCAAAGAATAACTACAAACTGCTTACTTGTAGACAGCTAATAGGAGCAGAATAGTAGGTCACATGGGCAAAACCTGTTATAAAAAATTTACAACCAGTTTACCTTAACACTAAAATAATTTTTATTAGGTGCATTTATTACAATGACTGTTCAATTAATTTTAAAATTATTTCTTTGACAATACAATATTACTTTTATAGTCAAAACTCTTACAAAAATTTAAGTAGTACTATCAAATTTCTATCCATTTTTTAAAAACTTAGGTGAACTGCTCATTCAAACAGCTATAAAGATCACAAACCAACGTGCTTAAGAGATTTTTTAATTAATAAGTTAATTAAATATTGAATTTTTATCTTAGTCAGTAAATATGACATACAATTCTCACATGGGCAATTTGTCCATATCACTTATTCTAAAAACACTGCTTGTCGCCCATTGTAGGCATATTAAATGTATTATTACAAACTCTTATATAGAGTTTTGTTAATTATCTCTTAAGCTTTCAGTTTATTTTCGGATAATAAATGCCACTAGCAACTAATATCACAAGAGTTTTCAAATAGCAAATGAACTGAGAAGCAATGGCAGGATATATAATTCACTATGACATCTATGGCAATGGCAGGATATATAATTCACTATGACATCTATTTCTGTGTTTGACAGTGCACGTAATTGACACCGGCTGTCGTTGTCACAACTGCTCTCAAATGTGACATGCTACTATCATGAACAATTCCGGTCGGAGTTGACCGTGCATATCTGTATTTTCTCAGGTGCTGCTGGCTATTGCTGGCCATTATCATCAATGCACTGATAAATTTGGCTGTGTGTACATTGGTCACAGATGCTACCATTGACCAGTTATTGACGAGCCAAGCTTCATGAGAATGATAACTTTAATATATTTTCCATAATACCAAAAATCCAATTGAATTAACATAGCAATGATTAGATTTATTATCAGTGCCCGAAATGATTATGATAATCCAATCTTCCTGTTTGTTTTAGTAACTTTCTGCAATAACATCTCATGTTACTGCGAAAATGTGTGTCGAGGTGATTGGCAAAGCACAATTGGGTTGATTATTTTCAAGAACGATAACAAAACTAATCTTAGATTTGTTTACATTTAAAGGTGATTAATCAATTACATTTTTTTGCTACTCTCATTTCAAATAAATTCTGCAAAAAAAAACAGAATCATCAGATAAACTATTAAATTAGTTAATGCTTGTTCAAGCATTAACTGAAATGAAAACAGAATTGCTGAAAAATCACGATTTTCTTCCTTGGTGAAATTTCGTAACAATGTCATGTGATCGGGAAGAGGATGGAGGTCACGCCCATGACAGCATTGACATACACAGTGCTTACCATTTTGGATATCCACTATTTTGATCCTTACCCGATCTAATGACTAAAGTCAATTCTTTCAATGATTTGAAAAAAATAGGATTTTTTTTTATTAAATCGACTGCGGATGTTACGTAAACTATTCACACACTACATATTTGGACACCAATGAACCGGATTTGTGGTAGGCTAAATCAGTTGAGGAAGCAGTTTTAATTAGAGTGCAGTTGTAACTGATTTATGTAACATTCTCATATAGCATTCCCTCCATCTATATGAAATTCGCAAGGTTCCTCCAAATTTTTAAACGTTTTTCTCCATGACACAACCCTTATCCATGTGGAAATTCCACTTTTCCAAGGTTATTTTAGAAACTAATGGAGATGTTTGGCATTACTTTGAAAAAGTTTCTTTCATTCCAAATAGTCCTAACTTCCCCATTGGCATTAGCATTAACTTCACCTGATAGTCGTTCTTTATGGCCCAGACAACCCTGAAGGTAGTCATTAAGTGTGTGGCGCAACCACTTTAATCTGTCTGTGTCTCTACAGCCTTTTTCAGAAAACAAACTGTTTTATCACGCACATACTGATCAAGTCGCCGTGGAGAACGTCACCTTGCAAGTACTTGCACGCGCCGACAAATTACATTTATTGATTTACGCCAACCCTCGTAAATTGTTCTGTACTCCCCACACTGACATATGACGTCGAAAGATGAATTCTGACACCAACATGTTTAATAACAATCAAGGGACATACTCGACTGACTCCCAGCTGCCTAATGAGGCAGCCTCAAAGATGAGATAACACTATCAACATAATGTCAAACGTTTCGGTTGTCTATTTCGCTCAGTCGTTTCACTAACGCCTCCCATCAAATATCCCCGCTATCCCCATGTTGGAAGACGCCACCTGTGCACTCAGAAATGGAGGGAACCCCTGTGCCTGTTTAAGTCACAATCAGAAGAACTGGGAACATTAGGTGAACCTTAAAAGAAGATATATGTTCGAGCAGTCACAACTGTAAATGCTACGGTTGCTAATAGATGTCTAGCTCAGCTCTAATAAAGCATACGACATCGGAGAGATAAGGCTTTGTGAAGTTAATGTCACACTTGTTCCGTGGTTCTGCTCACGCGCTTCCCACCTTCCCTGACCAATATGATAAAAGGCAGCGACGTAATCTTTCCACTACAGTTACCAAGAAAATGCCGCCCTGGAACGCGGCAAACCCTCGTGGGACATCGAGCCATGCGCGCTCCCGACACCTTCCTTGGCTCTGTGCCAAGCATACCCAATGCCTGGGGAAGTTGAACAGAACCAGCTCTGGAGCATACAGGACATGGAGTAGACAGCTTGAGTGTGTTCAGTAACAGTGTTGTATGATAAATTATATACAGCTGTCTTTTATTTTTTTTTTAATTAGTTGGCTTACAGATTTTTTAAAACACAAAATTGGGTTGGTCAGAAAAAATGCAGTTTTTTAAAAAAACATTGGGTTGGTAGATCTGCAAACCGACTGATAAAAATAAAAGACCTTACTAAAATATAATTAGCCCTGGGTGGGGGTTGGGCCTCTATTACTGGAGGCCTGGTGGGACAAAGGACCGCCCCACCTTTGTTACTTCTACTTTTGTCATTTAATAATTGTTTCTCAATGAGCAACTTTGTATTGGCAACTAAGCGATATCTCATTTGATATACATGTATTGTATTTTATTGTATTTTTCTTGATGAGCATGTTTGTGCTAGCTGCCAAGCTACCTTTTTATTGATTCATATTAATTTGCTGTTGGTACAATTATCAAATGACCTTTACCAACAATCACTCTTTGTGTGTTCCTGTAGCAAACGAGCTCAGTGTTCTGCCATTAAGCATCAGCAGGGTATAAATATAATTAGCCCTACCACGATGGCACCAGATGAGGGAACAAACATAACCCCAGAAATTGGGAAAAGTAGAAGTTTGGTAACACAGGGAATGGGTGAGATTGAAATAAAATAGAAAGTCATGAACATAAATTAGAAAACACCATATGATGAACCATGAAACCTTCATGGAGACCATCTAAAGAACCTGGCACATTTGTGGATACCATCTGAAGGACCCCGACATCTTCATGAAGATCACCAGGAGGACCCTGATGTATTTCACGAAATCATCTTAAGGACAGTTACATCTTCTTGGACCATTTGTCGGACCCTGATGCTAGCACTGGACCCTAGCTCATTTATGGAGACCATCTGAAGGATGCAACCACATTCGTGGAATCCATCCAAAGGCACCCTAAACACATTAAAGGAGATATGATGTCTTGGATGGTTTCCATAAATGTGTTAGTGTCCTTCAGATGAAAACATTAAAGGAGATCATCTGAAGGACACTAACATATTCATGGAAACCATCCAAGATACCCTAACATATCATGGAGACCACCAGAAGGACAATGTCAAGACACTTTCATTGAAGACCTTGTGCAAGTGTAAGAGATGACGGGATGGAACAGACAGAAGCTATGTGGCTCTATCATCATCAGATTATGTAAATCTTCTAAACTGTCTGCATAACGACAGCTCAGACAGTCTCAGTGGCCTTGACTGTCATCTCCCAGACAGCTCAACACACTCTCAGGAAACTACTCATAGCCTCACCAACTGGACTCTTCTTAATTGATTACAGCTGTAATAGGAACTTGATCAACTCAAAAGAGTTAAGGCAACAACTTGATTGCAGGCTTATGTAACATCACTTATGTTTGAAAGACAATCAGTGGTTTCAGTTCAGACACTCATGCTGTAGGCATGCTGTTAGGCATATTTTTATCGATCACTGTAAGAAAAGAGGAATGCATTTTGCTTTTCCTCAAGAAAAAAATTCCTAAAATAACTAGTCATTTCTGCTTTATGCAGCATGAAACAATAGCACCACCACGGAAGACTGGTATAAAGCACTTGAACCTTGACAGGCGATGTAGCATTTCCTATTTATATGTCAGAGTTCTGGGCTGAAGACATGGATCTGGCAACTGTATGTTTAGTGTGAAACCTGGCTCTCTACAATGGGGACTGTGGTTTGGTTGATCAAGTTACTGTTGATCCCTTCCCTTAATTGGGGACATAAAAGAACCACCAATGAAGACATGCACCCTGGCAGCGACCACCCTGGCAGCAAACACCCTGGCAGCGACCACCCTGGCAGCGACCACCCTGGCAGCGACCACCCTGGCAGTTACCACCCTGGCAGTGACCACCTTGGCAGCAACCACACTGGCAGTGACCACCCTGGCAGCGACCACCCTGGCAGTTACCACCCTGGCAGTGACCACCCTGGCAGTTACCACCCTAGCAGCAACCACCCTGGCAGTGACCACCCTGGCAGCGACGACCCTGGCAGTTACCACGCTGGTAGTTATAACCCTGGCAGTGACCACCCTGGCAGCGACCACCTTGGCAGCAACCACCCTGGCAGTTACCACCCTCAGTGCTAGCATAGACAGGTCAGCTTGGTGATAACGTTCTGTAAAAGGATGACTACTTGACCAAGGCCTCAAAAGATCATCAGATTCGAATAGCCTTGACACTAGACACACACACACACACATATATATATATATATATATATATATATATATATATATATAGACTTGTCATTTAATAGAACATTGCCTAGTCCTGAAAACATCCAGGAAACAAGGAACGTTTTTAACAATCAAGGAAAGAGGATAGCATTTACCTTTTACCAAAAAACTCTAAAAAATGATTTGGACCATTTCAGTTTTAGGTTGATGATTAGCATGAAACAATTGCACTGGCAAGGAAGAGAGTTGCATACCATTTACATGACACTGATTGAGTGGTTTGAAACTCACAACGAGATGGCCTACCTCCATGAACATCCCAGACAAACGCGAGAATGCAAGCCAGGAGACGCAGTCCATATCCTGCTCTCATGGTCCGGCCCAAGTGGGTCTAGCTAACACACACCATGCTACGGTCAAGTCCTCATTCCAATGCACTGCGACTGGTCAGCGTGTCCAGTTGCGCGACGACAGGCATTGTCCAGTGATGAACACAGCGCAACGAGAATTAACAATTAACTTTCTGTGGAGCACCGCGAAATGATTAGACGCGATCGTAGGAAATTGTGCCTCTGCCGAAGTGTTTCTCTTGCCGAGTGTATAGGATCCGCCCACCAATCAATATTCAATTGAAGGTGAGCACATGGCGGAGGGAGATTACACCATTGTCGCATCCCCTGCGCCGGCTGATCAGCCACGTTAGGGAGCTGTGGTTACTTGACGTCACTGCCACTTCATTACGCCACCACTTCATCAATGAGTGCTGTCTGGTCAACGCCACTTGTTCGGTTGTGCAGCGGGTGCGCTTGTTGCGCTAGTCGTTGCATGAACAAGTTAATGCCACAACTGACTTGAGTAGCACCCACTCTTGTCATTAAACAAACCTGCCATCTAACAAGACATGAAAGATGGACGTAATGGGTCGTGCTATTGATCTGGAGCTTTTTCAATGTGTCGCTCGTATGTCAAGCAAACTAATGAACATAGGAAATTCTTGTTTATGCTGAAAACACCGGTGGAAAATTTGAGAAAAGGCCTTACCTTGTGAACCTAATTCACTGCCCCACATATTCACAGGAAATGTACCATTTTAAAGATCTTTTATTCTATTTTAAACTTATTGTGGAGTTAAATGTAGTGTTTTTCAACAACATGAAATAAAATAACAGCATAACTATTGGCAATTACTATTCACTGAGTTTGCAACAACGATCTAGATGTTTATCTAATTTTGTATGGATTGTGGTTCTGAATGTTTGTGTAATGACTAGCTTCCTGGTAGCATTATTTCCTGATATTTGCATGAATCCATAATGGCTACCACATCACAGGCTTCTCTGTCTATGCAATTAACATCTAAATAAATTTAAAAAGTAAAATATTTAAGCTCTGGTTTTGGGATCAGAGGAAAGAATTTTCATGTGCAATGTGCAATATCATTACTGTTGATATTGCAAATTATGAGTTGCCTCATTTAAATACCACATCATCCCTCACAGTAAATTTGCATAACAAGCAGGTGGCATATTGGTTATTCTCCTCTCTCGCACAGATTAACCTAAATTATGTGAGCATTTTAATGTGATTCCTTAATCACTGCTGTTACGGAACACCATATAATAATTAGTTAAAATTGGCATACTGATTGGTATTTTATACCAATAATATGATTTAAATACATTTTACTAATGAGCAGTGGTTAGGCCATCCTTAATAAATTTGGACAGTTCAACCACGGGCATCTCAGTTCAATCATGGGCATCTCAGCAACAGTGCAGAAGAATCAGAGGCGTCAAGGGTGAAATTGGATAACATGCACTAATTTGCATAAATGTGTTCTTTTCTTTGTTGAAAAAAATGGTGTGCCACATATCACCTATGGTTAGATTTAATTATCTGAAAATAGTTCACCTTCTAGGAATTTTGTCATGAGACAAATTTCTAAACGGTTATTCGTAAGTGTGAATTAAATTAAAAACATCTGCATTCCCAGTACCTGCTGATAAAAACGTGAAAATGCACTTAAATTGACACTCTAGACTTTGTTTTTACGATAAAACGATATGCATATTTACGATGCACTATCAATCAGATAACGTTTACTGCAGCACACATCACCTGGAATAATCACCTGAACGTCGTATCAGCAAGTGTCAAACAGATATTAAACCTGATAGGACATATCATCAAATAAAATTGTTGTGTTGTCTTCAATTACGATCTAAAACATGCACACATCCGACAGAAGCTACACGACTTTGTACTATCTATCGACCTTTGCACACTGACCTTCAGGAGTTGTGTGCGTTTTTGCGGCACTTCATATGAGAAAGCCGGAGTTTTCACTGAGGGACACAGCACCATCCATCACATTAATTAGAAACTATAGCGAGGGGACTTCCGTGCGATCCCTGGTGAATCCAACAACCCAGGCGTCACCAATAACTGCTGTCACTTATTCATAGCAAAACCGTTACACATGGCAAGTACTTGTAGCAGGAAGCCACGTAGCATGAGACGGCATACAATATTCCGTTAAGACAGTAAATAATACTTAAAATTTTACCACCGATAAAAATTTAACACAGTCTATATTACGGTTTCTCTACCTACACTAAAAAAATATTTCATCAGGAAATATGAATCTTGCTGCCTTATTCCTAATTGTTATATTTGTGAATCTTAAAATCTAATTAATTCATACTTTATATGTGGGACATTACCTGGAAATCGGGTCCTCCGCAATACTATTGAAGAAAACATGTAATGTTTCTTATTTTTTAAGTTATGTTCTGCTTGGTTCTAATCTCACTGAATGATTGACTACCCAAAAACAAAACCTTGAAAAAACTCTAGTTAAACAAATCATGAAATATATCACAAACTGATCAAGGCTGAAGTACAATCAAGATTTTCAAGTACAAGTATCAAGATTTAACAATGTTGACAATTCATGAAAAAATCGTGAAAAACCCTGGTTACATGATTCATGAAAAATATTGCAGGCTGAATTAAGTTTGAAGTACAAATTTACATTTAGTAATGAAACCCATGAAAAAAACCTAGTTAAACAAATCATGAAACATGCCATGAAAACCCATGAAAAAACCTGGTTAAACGAACCACGAAATATATAATAGGCTGAACAAAACTGAAGTACAAATTTGTCGAGCATGACTTATCAATACTGACAGCTCATGAAAAAACCTGGTTAAATCAATCATGAAACATAGAAGCACAAATTTTTTGTACCAGGAATAACTGGTAACGATGTAACTATAACAGGAAATAGAAAGCTGTACTTGCAGGATCAGCCCCGACATGAATCTGCCCCCGCACTGACGTCATCCAGGCTGTAAATGCTCTGACAGGTACAACGGATGCGTAGTAAAGACAGTCACTCCTGTTAGAAATAGACCCACTCTCTGAAGGAAACAATTTAACCAGTCGGGGGTGATGCAGCTTTCCGTTTCATTTCTCACTTGCGTGTGAGTAACCAGCGCGATCTGGCAGCACACTCTGTCATGCAAAAACTGGGGGCGGGGGTCTGAGGGGAGATGGGAGATTCGGAAGGGGAGGGATAATAGGAGGATAGTGTGAAGGCTGAGAGGAAATGTCACGGAAAGGTCAAGTAGTGTGTGCCAGAGATGAAAGCTGCAGTGAAAATTATCTGAAGAGAGAAGATGATCTGAAGATGATCTGAAGAGTGATTAAGTTGATGTTATGAGGAGATCACTTGTGGCAGCGGTTTGATAATGAGGAGGTAATTGAATAAATTCTAATGCTGGGGGATAACCAGGCTTAGGGAGATGGGAAGTGGGAGGGGTAGAGTGAGGGGGAGAGGAAGTGGGAGGGGAAGAGGGAGGGGAGAAGGAGGGGAGAGGGAGGGCAGAGGGAGGGAGGAGGGGCAGTGGGAGGGGATGGGAAATATAGGAGGGGTGAGGGATGGTAGAGGGAGGCGGAGAGGGAGGGGAGGGGGAGAGGTAGGGAAGAGGGGAGAGAGCAGCAGAGAGAGGGGAGTGATAGGGAGGTCGGAGAGGGAGGGGGAGAGGCACACGGAGGGGAAGAGGGAGGGGGTGGGAGGGAGGAGGGGAGAGGGAGTAGAGAGCGGGGAAGAAAGTTGGAGGTTATACAGTAAAGAGTAAGGGGAGGACAGACAGGATAACTTGTAGATAACTTGTAAATGGATGAAGAAGGAATGGAGGCAGACAATGGAAGGCAGTGATATAGAAATAGGGAGGAAAAGAGGGACTAGCAAGCAGATAGAAGGAGGGACAGAGAGGTAAGAAATGGAGGGGAGAGATTGGGATGGAGGGAGAGAGTGGGGGAGAGGGAGGGTAGGAGGGAGGACAAAGAATTTCCAAAAGAGAACAAACAGATTAATTGAAAGAGAGAAACTAAGATGGGTAGACAAAGAAATAGGAGTGATGAACAAACAAAACAAAATGCAGTTATTATAGAGAGCGGAGGGAGATAGAAGACGTCATGGATAGAGAAATGAGACAGAAGCCTAGGTGACATTTATCTATTACTTTCTGTGGCTGTGTCTCTTGGAACCCTCTTTTTAATGCAACACATTTGCTTTCATCTTCAAATTGCGTGTTTCCATCATATCCCTACTGACCTAGAGTTGTTAGGTTGCCCACTTGTGACTTGGTTGTTGTCGCTCTGTAGTCGATTTTGAGTTAATTAATATTTTAAATCGATGTACTTTTTCTTTGAACATAGGCCTAGTTGTTGTTCTGGAGGGAATGTCGATAGGCAACAGCAGTTAAACATGGCTTAATGACAATTAAAAAGAGTGTGAGTCACCGATATAAGATAACAATAATCTGCCTGAAAATGAGGAAATAAAAAGATGCTGCCTTGGGGCAAACCTTTGTCAGTCAGCAGATGAATTATAATAAGTGGGATGCCATAACAAATGTGTGAATTTTTTTTAACAATACTCTTTGAACCATCCACGTGAGACTGACCAAAGCAAACCAGAATGTCAATGAATCATCCACACAAATTACCCCACAAAACATGCAAACCTTTCTGAAGACACAAACAACCCATTTATCTATCTGTGCTCGCTCCACGACTAGTAATGATTCCATCAAGTTCAAAACCTCAAACATGTCCCAACCTTTCAGGTCCATCACAATGCTAATTTACCTAATTTACTAATCGACAGGGCTAAGCACACGCAACGTCCTACTGTGCGGTTCCAATTATAAATGGCGCAAATGTATGTCAATTCAAACACAACAATGACATCCAAATGTACAAACACAGCATGTCGTCCACCAATTTTTCATCCCACAGCGTAACCAATCTGACTGAGCCACGATAGAGAATGCGCTATATGCTACCTGATTTTATCAGCCCCCGTCTATCAAATATTCATAGCCTATCACCCAGGAGTAAATGTGCGCCCACACATGTGTGATCGAACTGAAAACTGGTTAGCACATCTTCGTGCTGAAAGATGATGAGTCTTGATCTACCTATCATCACATCACCGCCGCAACTATGCCTAATAAGGCGGGCAGTGATGTCATTGCCAGCGGCTCGTGGCAATCGAGATGAGAAGACAATTGAGCTGCGATGTCAGGGTGTGACATCTGTTCTGCATTTGTCACACATTCTGCAATCTCACCTTTCACTAAAATTTATTTATAAATTTTGTAAGCCTGCATAGCATACACTTAGTCACAATGGTTAAGAACTGACATGAATTTATAAACGGTAATTTTTTTAGCATGAAGTAGAAATATTTTTATAAAAACATGTATATGACAACGATAATGATTTTATAAAACATGTGAACAAAGGCATACCTTTCTTTAAAGTTATGCAGATAGAAAAAAAACTTTATTATGTACAACATATTTACATTTAACTATTTATGATACTTAAAATTATTTATATTTTATTGCATGTTTATATGGGTTTTTAAATTGGAATAAAGGTACAGTCAAGCCTCGTTATAACACGGTGGACGGGGTCCACGACTTCGGACCGCGCTGTATGCGAGGCGCGTTAGGTGTTCCCATATCTGCCGCCAGGGAGCTACTAAACAACAGCGATTGCCGCCCGCTCTACCAAGTCCATGAACGCTGTCGAAGCCTTGTGTGCTTGCAGCACTGTCTTATACGCCAACATGCAGTTTATGGAACTTGTTAAACTTATTATACTAGCATCAACGTGTATTATTTTAAATGTCACATCCTGTTAATTGTTGAACTAAATAAGACATGTACATACACCGTTATGGAATAGATCTACTACGAAGATGATGTACTGAACTAATAGGCCTACGAATCGAAAATATTAACCTGGATCTGAGCAGCCGAAAACGTGTATGATTTGACAAGCGTAGTATGTAAGCTGATAAAACACAGAAAACAACAATAGGTAGAATTAATAGTTGTTTCACCTCGTCTTTCAACTGATCTCGACCGAAGCATAAATTTATTACCCACCACTTAACATCGATTCTTCGTTTCATATATGGGTGACGAATTTGTATTTTCATGCACCAATAGAGCCTTGGGTTAGGCATTTGGCATGTTGGTTTCGCGTCATGAAAATTATTAAATTTATGATGTAATGGAAGCATGTCATTTCATCCAAGTGTTATGTTGGTATCGCATACTAAATGCATTTGAAACTATTTATCTGATTCTTATGCGAGGCGTATTTGTGAATCTCGATTGCAATTTGCAAACCGTCGAAGCGAAGCCAGCGAGTTGTCAACGATTGAATGATGTCGGCGACAGTTTAAAAAAAAAAAAACACATTGATATTCGTTCATTGATATTGATCACCTAATGTTTCTTGAGAATCTTCAAAACAATTCTAAGTAGGTTTAAGCAGGCCCATTTGGCACTTTCCCCTGGCGGCAGAAAATCGGGGTCCACGACCGACCGCGTTATATCCGAATCCGCTTAATAACGGGGCACGTAATAACGAGGCATGACTGTATTTGCAAATGCGATCCCATCAAGTAAAATTCTACTCACATTTACACTTATTTCTGTTGCCGTAGAAACTATATCCACATTGGCAGACGTAGCTGCCGACGGAGTTGAGACATCGGGCAGTGGATGGACACATGTGGATCCCACTCCGACACTCGTCAACGTCTGAAAACATAAATAAAAGTAATGGTAATGAACAGTATAAAGTGATAAAGAAAATTTTTTTTTTAGAAGAAACCAGCTCAAGAGATTTCACACTCAGTGTAATTCAATTTACAATCACATATGAAACACCACCAACTGCTGAGGAGTTGTAAACTTGATGAAATTAAGGGGAGACACTTCGGGTGAAATGGCTTTTTTATTACTCAGAATGTATTTTCACTGTATTCTGACAGTTTGTATATTTAGTATCCACAAAGGTCACTTTTATAGCAATTACATACCTCTAACAAAATTTTATTCATGGATGAAACATGCCTCTTTCAAGTAATAAATCATGTTTTTCAATATTTAATTGGCATTTGCAAAAAACTGTGTTTTTCCAATTTGGAAACATCATATCTCTAGTAATAATGACATTACACCAATGATGCTTTCATTGATATGCTCATTATTATCTTCTTTATGCAACTACGAAGAGATTATTTTTTGTTTAATGCATAGTTTTAGTGCGACTTTAGCAGTTCTAATGGAAAATATGGGTTTTTATCACTACAAATTAATTTTTTTTTAATATGAAGTAATGGCAATACATTAAATATTTCTTTGTGGTTGCATAACATGAGGTGTTGTAAATAAGAAACTGAAAGAATTACACTGATACCTGAATTATTGGAGGATTTACAGTGTTTCAAAACTATGCTATATTTGGTGGACATGGCAGAAAAATTTTCAATATATTTTTACCCAGCAAGACCCACTCCACAGCTTGGGTTAAAAAATTGCATTACCTATGCAATAAAAAAAATCCTATCCACTTATTTCTATGTCGGGTATCTCCCCTTAAACAAACTAAGACAAACAAAGAACACAAAAAAAAACTGTGGGTAAGATTTGTCATCAGATCTCACTTGCTACATGCTCTCTATTGCGACTAGAGGTAGCGCCCATGAAATGCATGATTATTACTCAAAATATGATTACAATTACATATATTTTATGCCAGTTATGACAATATTATGTTTTACATCAAGTAAAGTTGCTAATAAAAAATCAATATAAAAATATAATATGTACATACATCAAATGTGAACACAAAATACATTAAGATATCGGTTTGAGACAAAAAAGTGCAAGCATTTATTTCCATTGTGGTCCTTAAGAGCAGTGACAGCTGCACTGACATAGTCTAGTGAACATGATACCTGGTTGGCTCCAGACAGGTCAGTAGATGGTGGACTGAATGCAACACTGGACCTGACATTGACCACAGCAAATCCAGACTCATTTGCAATGGAATCACATCCCCAACAAGCTGAATGGGAAGGTATTAAGCCACACTAACAGCCATCTGCTCTTGTGTCAGGGCACACACAGAATCACCTGGTTGACAAGAGAATGTCAACTGATGTCCAGCCAGTGAGCAGTACTCATGCTGGAGTGGTCAATCAACAGTCACTCAGTCATAGTTAAGACTGCTTGACCAAGTCATGCCTGGCTGCACTAGTCATGCCTTGCCACACAGCATCAAAGACTGGGAGCACTGATGCAGAAAAATCTGCCCTGTTAGACACTAACTGGTGCATTCTGTGAAATAATGACTGTTCTTTGATGACACAGGGTAGAGAGGGAGTGGAGAGGGAGTGGAGAGGGGGTGGAGAGGGGGTGGAGAAGGGTTGTGGCTGCCCACCCACTACAAGGAATACACCAATTATTACACTGCAAATATGCCAACTATTGACTTATATAGAGGATCACATAAGGTAAATATAAAACTCAAAAGACAGTTTGCAAAATGTACTAACATTATTTTGGCATAAAGGTGATAAAATTATTATCCACATGGCGCTAATAAACAACAGTTAACAACTACACGGTCATATTGATGACGTTTTGTCATGATTCCAGTTTTTAGTTTTCTGACTAACACACTCTAGGGTGGGGGGGCCTTAGCAGCTGTTTCTCTTAATGTCATAAATTGATGTATTTTCCCCAGAACAGCGTTTAATTTGCAATCACAGCTCATAAGGGTGCTGACTTCGAGCACAGGCTGACAGTTTTGTGCTATGATGGCTGGCAAATACGCTGTTGCACGCAAATCAGTTTCATGTAGGGGAGGGTGGGCTGACGCTAAATCACACTGGTTTAATATAATGTTGTGCATCAATGTCCTGACATCGTCCATTTACTACTAACAAGAATTGACATGAGGCGAAAAGTTCAACAGAACATTCGCCTACCGACACAGACGTCGCTGTCCATTCTGTATCCGCGCTGACAGACACATTGACCACTGGCTGCATCACATCCAGCCAAGTTCTGACTGTGGGCCTTCTGGCAAAGTTCTTCTGAGGAACATGGCGCACTGTGTGAGGGTCTGGCTTCTATCAGATCTATAAATAGACAACAATTTAAAAGTAATTTTTTTAATAGTATTGAACTAATGATTCTTATCGCATAAGCAATCATGATGTTTAAAAAAACGTGTGGTCTACAAATGTGATTAAAAGCTGACACCACAATTATATTAGCTATTGAACTAATGATTTTTATCGCATAAGCAATCATCATGTTTACAAAATGTCTTTCTAAACGTGAGGTCTACTAATGTGATCAAAAGCTGACGCAACAACAATGTTAGCTATTTTCTAAACAAATGGAAATACGGTATAATTGGCATAAAAAAGTAATAAAAAAGAACCTTAAAACCAATAATTTAATGTGTGCATTATTTCAATGTTGACATACAAGAGATAAAATACATTTATAAAGCAGATAACATTTTGACACTTATGTCAGTAAGTTATTGTTATATTCAAGTTTAGTAAGATTTAACAAGATTGCTATCCAAGGCAAATGCCCAGATGGCAAATGGACAAAGAAGCCATTGACTTATCGAGAGTCCAACATTTCTGAGATATGTGTCAACCTTGTTTTTAAACATATTCATGCTGCTAGCATTTACACAATGTAGATAATTTGTTCCAATCATTGACTGTCCTCTGTGAGAACGAGTACTTCCTGATATCCAATCTACACTGATCCTTTCTTGCGTGAGAAAAAATATTTCTATCAATATTTTCATGCCCATTCAATATTTTAAAAACTTCACTGACAAAGTTAAATATTTGAGTTTTGTTATGTTGTGCTCACCAAATACTTGAAGGCTTGTACTGTTCATTCCATACCAGTGGTCAGTGTAGACGTAATTATGGTTCTTTCTTGTGAAGAACAACTTTACTGCATCTGTCAGTGATGGAAACAGTTAACTTTAATACATGTAAATAAGTGTTACATGACATATATATTTATTTTGTTTTCATCCATATTCAGGTGTAATTCATACTATGATGTAAACAATATGCATGGATAAGACAAAAACAACTAAGTTAAACATTACACGCACGCATGTATGCACGCCCGCACTCATGCACGCACGCACGCACACACACACCATCATGCATGCTCATTCACACACATACACTCATGCATGCACACATTTATGCATACAACTGCTACAATTAATTAACAACTGTAAAATTATATGTCAAAACCAAATGGATATAAAATTAACAACCGTAAGATTATATGTCATAACCATATGGATATAAAATTGACAACAGTAAAATTATATGTAAAAACCAAATGGATATAAAATTAACAACCATAAAATTATATGGCAAAACCAAATGGATGTAAGAAATGCATAAGGACATGTATCAAGTAATATTTTTTTCGATATACACCTTCCACCGTGCACTAGGAAAAACAGTCGTCAACGTCTTCGGTTTAATAACCACGATATCAAATAATGATTTTTCACGTAACAACGCACACGAATATTGTCCAAACATGCCAAGTTCCCATAATTCTGACTCAGATGATTTACATTATGATGCCTGATTAAATATTTAAGCTGACTAATGACACAAATGTTGCACCAAACTATCAAGGTTGGGCCTTTCATGCGAGCCTTATGGTACAAAAAGATACAATGTGAATTACACATCACATGATTAATTCTGTTGATTGGACATCGAAGTATATTTTTTTAGGGGGACAGACCACAGTTAACAGCACAAGCTAATCTTGCAAAAGCATACGGCTGTACCGTATGATCTCGTACAGAAGGACACACATTGACTAAAGATTGCCGCCTTTTTATAAAAAGGTAATATGTTTATCGATGTGCACATAATTTGATGGTGCAAAATCAATATTCGCTTAATACGTCCATACAAAAAAACAACCAAAGACCTTTAAGTAGTATGTGGTTTTTCTACAACATAATCGATAATGCAGTTCTTAATGCTTGCTTTTAAAGGTACAAGTACAATTGTTTTTATCCTAAAATCATATTATGCGGTTTAAACTATACCAGTACGAACATCTTGACCCCCAAATGTGTTTCATTGAACATAAAAAAAATATACTTAGACTATGTGACCACAGGTCTAAATTTAATAGGGATCTGACATCTAAGGAGCCCGCATATTTTATTGGGTTCCTAGTTTATAAAGCCTAGCTGGAAGATGGGGTCCAGACAGTATGTGCCCGTTACAGTTGCAGGTGAGAGGAACAATTAAATAGGCATTAAAACTAGTCCCTTTATAGCTACTTCCTAGATTCTATTCTTGGACCATGGGAGAATCGATTATGGAATATGTAACATGTCTGTTGACAATATGTGCGTTATATGAAGTCCCATACCACTTACTGGATTCTAAACACTATATGTTTTTGGCCTTTAAGCACTTGTGAGACTATCCGCTACAATGATTTTAAGCAGAGATTCGCTAAAAGTTTGAAGCTGCAAGTGGCGAATACAAACAAAACATTACATGATGTGCAAAAACATAACGCCTACACTAGGTGGTGGATAGACTGCCATAAATAGCAGGCAGGAGAAAAGTAATTGAAATTAATGCCTTGGCGTCATTTTATACAGCTATACAATCTAGTCGCTAATACCCTTCCATGGACATGCAGTTTGCTGCTAAATTATTCATCAACTATCAAAATAAATAGCATTGTTATTATACATACTGGTTATAGGTGTGACAGCCAATACCCTGTACTGTAAATGCTTAGAGATCCTATTACCAAGACATTATTACTTAATCTTTAAAACATCAATTATTAACGTAATCTCATAAGTATTAATTCTGAGCAAATTTTAATTAAACTGTAAAAAAAATGTATGAGTTAACCATGTATAATATTAGCCAATAGAAATGTTCAGCATTGACCGGATGCAGGACTTACCTAGCTTGAGAATTGGTGGTACCTTGATCACCACCCTGACCATAGGGGCAGATGGACATCCTGCATACACGACAGACAGAATGGCCAGGACGCTGACGGTCACTATGGTTCGTTTCGACAAGCTGCCAGTGCCACCACCCCCGCTCCGACCAGGGGGTGGCAAGGTACCACTGAGACTGGTCTACAATGTAAAAAGACGGTAAGATGATGAGAAAGATGGTAAGAAAGTGCATATGCAAGCATGTGTGCAGGTTTGCATGTCTGTGGGTACATGAATATATATATATATATATATATATATATATATATATATATATATATATATATATATATATATATATATATATATATATATACGCATGGGTATATAATATGGAGGCACAATAGCATAGTGGTTAGAACAAAGTGGAGATTCAGTCGAGAGAACCCGGGTTTAAATCTTCTTGCTGCTGTTTCGAAGCTCAAGCATTTTTATTCACTCCACATTGCTACAATTCACTCGGCTGTATGTATGTAAATGAAAAGCCTTTGTGCAGTAACTACAGTGTGGCTGAATGCTTCCCAGAGAAGATGGCGTTGGAATGACCAGGTCTGCCAGGGGGTGAAGTGTAAAGTTGTTGGGTGGTACTACGGACTGGGTACTGCGCTATATAAAAACGTACCTGTATGTTTATTACTACTTCCATGTGCACAAGCATGCACATACATGCATGCATGTCGTGAACAGCACATATTTAGTTCAAATGCAAATCTATTTTTAAATGTTGCATTTAAATGCAGTGATATCATTTGATTCATATTTACAACACACTTTGATCAAACATGGATACATGGATAGCATTAATTGTGGTTTTTTCAATGCATGTTTCTAATGCTAACAATACTAAAACGGTCCACTAAAATACTTTTGATGTGCACATGTTAGTACTCTGACTTAGTAGTTAATAAAGGAAATTTCATATTTTGTAGACTTTTAGGAATTTATTCAAATGCAATCATAAATTCATTGCCAAATGTACCTGCAAAATTTTTTCATTTCCATTTAAAGACAAATGCAACATTTCCATTTGTACTTAAACACACTTCATCACAGAGCTAGCCAATGTGAACTAGGAAAATGTCTTTATCTTCTCAATGGCATAATTATTACCATTATTAGTTGTATTAATAAAACATCTCTGAGTGAGTCAGCCAAAACATTCGGAAAGAATATCAACATTTTCTTGAGAGGTAATTACCACGTCAAGGACTAAACTACTACATGTGATAAACTTTTTGCACCCAACAACTATTACACATAAAATCAAATTTTTCCTGAGCTTTGCAATGAAACAGCAGCAAATATGCCACATCCGATGGAAGCATCGCGTTATCAGATACAGATCTACTCCATCGCACGCCTGATGCATGCTGATAGATGGGACCTAACTCTCTTGGAAGCCAGCTATCAGGCCCCTGATCTCACGCATCCTGCCCCGCCTTGATGAACACCTCTTCTTGTGTCACATGGTGGCAGCAATTCAATCTAAGTATCATTGCCACGTCTGCTGTACCATGGCAACAGTGACTGATTTCTAACTCGCCCATTACACTAGATAATTCATTCAGCAGATAACCTCAAAAACAATCATTCTTTATTCTCTTTTTAAGGACCATTTGAAGTGATGGTGGAACTTATCAACGATCAACTTCTATAATAAACAATTACCATGTCATTCATGTTCAGGAGTCATTTTATAGTTATTTTCCTATTGATATTCTAAAAGATATCTGTGATATCCTTCTCCCATCATTCTCGTGATTTGCCTCTGTTTCTTTCCACGGCCACTATTCCCTCCAGCATCGTCTATTCCAATCTTTCGGTTGTGGCCAAAATTTTACATTTTTGGCACTTCACAAAACAGCACAACGAGATCTAAGTAATATGCAAATATTGTAAAATACGAATTAAACATTATGGTAGAAGATATTGACCCTCACATAATTGGTATAACTGAATCATGGGCCAACATAGATATAACAGATGCTGAATTAGGACTGACAGGATACGTAATGTTTAGGAAAGATCGAATAGGAAGAAGGGGCGGGGGAGTTATTTTATATGTTAAAGAATCTATTCAGGCTTATGAAATAAAACTAGAAAGGGAAGCAGATTGCGATGAAGCTGTTTGGTGCAAAATTGTTTCAGGAAATTCAAAATTAACTATTGGATTAGTTTACCGAAGTCCAAACATAAACGAAGAGGACAACACAAAAATAAAAAACGCTATAAAGGAAGTTAGTAAAGGGGAATGTATCATAATGGGAGATTTTAACCATGGACACATACAATGGAATTCTCTAGAGAGCACAGGGATTGAGGATCAACAATTTCTATGTTTAATCCAGGATAGCTTTCTTACTCAGCACGTACTAGAACCAACCAGGGGAGAAAATGTATTAGATATAGTTTTGTCATCACAAAAAGAATTAGTGGACAATGTAAAAATATTTGGACCATTGGGTAAGAGTGACCATAATCAAATACATTTTGACATCAATGTAAAATCAGAAAGTAAAAATAAGAAAACGTACAAGAGAAACTTCCACAAAGGTAACTACAAAGATATGAGAAAATACTTAGCAAAGCTAGATTGGAATAACATGCTGATGAATAAGACCGCAATTGAATGTTGGAATATTCTAAAATATGAAATTGAGAGTATCATTGATAAATTTGTTCCCTTCCAAAAACAAGGAAAACGGTGTAGAAAGAAACACTTGTCAAAAGAGGCAATTAGAAAAATAATGCTAAAACAAACTATGTGGAGGGTTTATAGGCGTACCAGAAAGGAAGAAGACTATGCAAAATAAAAAGAGGCACTTAATGCAGCTACAACTGAAATCAGACAATCTAAAAGAAGCTATGAGCAAAAACTGGCATGTAACATAAAAAATGACAGCAAGAGTTTTTATGCATATGTCAGGAGTAAACAAAACGTACAAGACAAGGTTGGACCTCTAGAAGACAGTGCTGGAAATATAATATCACAGGGGTTTTTAATGGCGGAAGACCTAAATGGTTACTTCAGTTCAGTGTTTACCAAAGAAGATATTAGTTCATTACCAGTTGCTGATGCTAAATTTCAGGGGGCTAAATCTGACTATTTAGGTCCGTTAGTTGTAACTCCAGAATTGGTAGCTAAGAAAATAAAGGCAATGAAGGATAACAAATCACCGGGAGTGGATGGGATTCCTCCAAAATTACTAATGGAAACAGTAGAACAAATCAGTATACCACTTGCAAGAGTATTCAACTTGTCATTAAAAGAGGGAGTTGTTCCGTTTGAATGGAAAGAAGCAAACATCATACCATTATTTAAAAAGGGTTCGAGAAATAAGTCAGAGAATTACAGACCAGTGAGTTTAACATCAGTGATTTGTAAATTATTAGAAAGGTTAATTAAAGACCATATGGTGGACTTCCTCGTTAAGCATAAATTATTAAATTCATCTCAACATGGATTCCTTAAAGCGAGGTCATGCTTAACAAATATGTTGTTTTTTGGAAGAAATCACTAAGTGGATAGACGTGGGATCGCCAGTAGATATTATCTACTTAGATTTTCAGAAAGCTTTTGACACAAGTGCCACATCAAAGATTACTACTTAAATTAAAAGCCCATGGTATCGGGGATAGCATAACTGACTGGATAGAACAATGGCTGACTGACAGAAGACAACGAGTTGTAGTAGATGGAGAAGTTTCAAATTGGAAATCGGTTTTGAGTGGGGTACCTCAAGGATCAGTATTAGGACCTATATTATTCTTAATTTATATCAATGACTTGGACGACAGTATAGCAAGTAACGTACTGAAATTTGCGGATGATACAAAACTGTTTAGAAAGGTTAATACTGATGGTGATAAACAACATTTACAAAACGATCTAGACAGATTAGTGAAATGGTCTGAGAAATGGCAGATGCTGTTCAATTTTGGGAAATGTAAATGCCTACATACAGGACATGGGAACTTGAATGTAAACTATAAAATGGGAGATACTGTTCTGGGTACTACTGTAAAAGAAAAGGACTTAGGAGTTACAATAAGCGTTGATATGAAAGTTTCAGAGCATTGTGGTATTGCAGCTTCAAAGGGTAATCAAATTCTTGGATTGATTAGAAGAAACATAACATACAAGGGAAAAAAGTTAATTATACCTCTTTATAAAGCAATAGTTAGACCTCATTTAGAATACTGTATACAAGCATGGAGACCATATCGTAAGAAGGATATAGATACGCCTGAACGCATACAAAGGAGAGCAACTAAAATGATTCCAGAACTGAGAGACCTTAATTATGAAGAACGCCTGAAAGAATGTGGTTTAACAACTCTAGAGACAAGGAGGTTAAGAGGAGATCAGATTGAAGTTTTTAAGATATTGAATGGGTATGAAAATATTGATAGAAATATGTTTTTCTCACTCAAGAAGGATAGCAGAACTAGAGGACATGAGGTAAAATTAGTAAAGGATCAATGCAGATTGGACATCAGGAAGCACTCGTTCTCACAGAGGACAGTAAATGAATGGAACAAATTGTCTACAGATTGTGTAACTGCTAGCAGCGTGAATATGTTTAAAAACAAGGTTGACACATATCTCAGGAGGGCGGGTTATAAGTAGATGAACATTGTTGGATTCTCGATAAGCCAATGGCTTCCTTGTCCACTTGCCATCTGGGCCTTTGGCTTGGATGGCAAATCTTGTTAATCTTGTTAAATAGTAAATGTAGAAATTCCAAAAATAGGGACATCTCCCAAGGAGATTCTACCATCAGTGGCATCTTGCAGTTAAATAACATTGTATAACCTAGGAGATTTTGTTCAGAATATTTCCTGGATATTCTTGAAACAGTTTTGTACTAGTGACTCATTTTCATCTGAAGATCATTCAAATATTAGTCAACGAAACCCAAAAACATCATTGAAGGGAAGAACAACAAATGAGGAAGAAATATGCATTACTGGGGGACCAATTTTACAGAAAAGCGATATATTTAGTTTTAATTTAGATTTTAATAATAAAAAAATTGGGGTGATCCCTGCCAAATTGGATGATTTGGATTCTCTGCAAATGGTATCTTCATTGGTTTCTGACCACATCAACTGGTCTGTGATCCATGGTTAATAAATGATAAATGGATTCAGGCAACACAAATACAGGCATTTGAATATTCAATATTTGTTTGGTTAGATCCATTGTTTCCAACAAATGGTTCTGGAATTTAAACTTTTTGAGTATAAAGTCTAACACTGTGAGATGTGAGAACGTGTGAGAATTTAACTTTTTCAAGTTTACGATGAACGTAGAAAGTCATCCGACTGGCATTCATGGCAATTAGCCCTTATTAAAGAATCCACAATAGGGCAAAAAGGAAAAGAGTTTCTGCAATTGACATGGATGGGAAAACTCACCCCTAATAACGTGATTTTTATGATAACTTTTTTACACAATGATCATCCACTTTCAATGCTTTAAAATGCATAACAAAAATCAAAATAATTTGTCTAGTTACAACTGCAGTCATTTGCCTCGTGGCATCTTATGAAGGGAGAAAGCCTTATAGTTACGTTTAATCAGGGTGGCAAAATCTGTTAGAGTCTACCACGATTTCCAACCACTACAACTGTGCCATATCTGCAATCATGCATACATTCATATTAAGTAGATGGTAGCTAAATTGCTGTTCAGAGAACAAGGGGCGGCCATCACTCTATCATTCAAAGAGTCTTCCGCCTGATCATTCAATGCCAATTTGTAGGTGCTGATGGTGTGTCTGCCAAACCTGTCTTGTTTGCGGCAGTCATTAATCAACCTGTCAGCCATCATCAACGAGAGGAAAGGATGTGACAAATTAGTTGCAAAATCGATGCATCTACATCTGAAAATGTGCTTGTGAACATGAAGATAAGTTTCTTGATTTGCAAAACTGCATGGCAATGGTGCAGAGTCCAGGGCATCATCGGGGCGATTAAAGACAATGTACGATTTTTCTTGGCTAACCGAACGACTGTTCGGGACATTGTAACACTGAATTTATTAACATTTATACTATCTTCGCTGATTAAAAGCCATACCCATACAAAACATGTTACCGCCATGACGCACGATTTGGAGATTAATTTAAAATATGCTAGTTTTACAACATAAATAGAGATTGTTTTACTGCAATTAAGACAGATCAATAAATCTGCACATTTGAAGGTGAAATGTAACGTTTTCACCTGGCAATTTATTCGTCTGTCAAATTCTAGTTATATAAAATTACTTAAAGACTAAAACATGAAACAATACAATGGTGGCAAAATCGATGCATCTACATATGTACATTTGAGATGGTGCTTGTGAACATGAAGACAAGTTTCAGCCATTCCATCACGCCGCAATTACTGTGTGAAGACTATTCGTTCACATATCCACCACTATCATTTATACAGCCAAGTGAACTGAAGCAACATGGATAATAATAATACCGGTTCTTCATATAGCACTTTTTAGGTAAATGATTACCAATCAAAGTGCTTGGAGTGAACGAAATTGCCCAAGCTTCAAAACAGCAGCAAGAGGATTTGAACCCGGGTTCTCTTGATCGAAAGTCCGATGTTCTAACCACAACGCCACCGCAACCCACTTATTTTTCATTATTTCTGTAACTTACCAGAGCAATCAGAATAAATGCGAAGAAATTAGCAAAAATTTACCTTTTGTGACTGGTGACGTGAAAAATGCATCAACTTTAGACTCACCTGTGTGTGAGCCACGTAGGTGGGGTCAGCCCTGCGTGGGGGTGGGGGCGGCACGGGGCACACACCCCCATTCTGTCTGTGCATGGGAACACTGCCTTCCGTAGGAAAACTCCCCTCTGTTGTCTCCTGCATACACAGAAATTCAAACAAATTTAATTTGATAAAATCATGGCTGAAATAATGAACAGTAATAATATGTATTATTTCATGTTATTTTATCTGGCAACATATGGCTGGCATAGAGGATAATGACCATCCATTTCCCGCAACCCCTGGTGTCTTGTTACAACTGCAATAAATTACTCTATATAAAATACACCCAAGGAATAATATTTTATATAACACCGCATTCACTGCTATATAACTGTAGATATTGTACAGCTGAAATGATTATCTAAAAAGACCAATAAATATTTTGTCGCACAGAATACTTGTGAAAAAAAAAAGTTGTCAAAAATGTGAGCTATGCTACAACTTGATCAAGTGGTGGAGTTCTGAATGTTAACACAGACATTTAGTAGAGTTCTACATGTCAACACTGACACTTAGTGGAGATCTGAATGTCAACACTGATACTTAGTGATGTTCTACATGCCAACACTGACACTTGGTGGAGTTCTGAATGTAAACACTGACACTTTGTGGAGTTCTGCAAGTTACCACTGACGCTTAGTGAAGTTCTACATGTCAACACTGACACTTGGTGGAGTTCTACATGTCAACACTGACACTTGGTGGAGTTCTACATATCAACACTGAAACTTGGTGGAGTTCTACATGTCAACACTGACACTTGGTGGAGTTCTACATATCAACACTGAAACTTGGTGGAGTTCTACATGTCAACACTGACACTTGGTGGAGTTCTACATGTCAACACTGACACTTGGTGGAGTTCTACATATCAACACTGACACTTGGTGGAGTTCTGAATGTAAAAGTAGACACTTAGTGGGGTTCTACATGTCAACACTGACACTTCGTGGAGTTCTACATGTCAACACTGACATTTTGTGGAGTTCTGAATGTCAACACAGACACTTAGTGGAGTTTTACATATCAACGCAGACACTTAATTATTATCTTGTTGATGCAGTGAGAATTAACTGATTCTGCATAATTACTATAAATCACACAACCAATGTCTCATGGTGAAAAGGTTACGAAGATAAAAAAATTTGCAGACGTTCATTGCCTCTATCAGTGTCTGCAGGTGAACCATCTGATAAATCGACTGTTCAAAGTCGTGATTGATTTGCTACTTGGCCGTATATTAAATCAACGTCATCCAGGGATCTTAAGCTCTAATCGTCTGAATTACGTTAACATTTCCAAATGGATTCTCATAAAAAATATTATGACAAAAGAGCCACAAAACTGCCACTTAGAAGAGAGTGAATCGCTTTCTAAATTACGAGTCCATTCAGCTGAATAAGGGACTTGTAAAAATAAAATTTGGCTATAAAATATATCAACTCGCAACACTCTGTTTATGCATATTTGTAGAGCTGCAATGATACGTAGAACTATAGATGCATCGCAACAGTCGATGTGCTAATACAATACTATCAATAGTAAATTTAACTATCGATAGTCATCATTGACACTCAACAGTATATTGAACTATCGATAGTGAACTATCAATAGTAACAATAGTTGGCAAAGAAAATCAGTAGGTTACTTGTGTCACAGTAATATTGTTAGTAACTGACTAAATGTACTTTTTCAACTTTATTAAGTAATTTTACTTATTTACATAAACAATCATTAACCAGCCCAGCATCACTCATGGACTCGCCATATTTTAAGCTTTCTAGTGCAACCGATGACGACACCAGTTAATTCTGGTTTTGGACTACATCCCTGGCTGCTTGCTAGGTGAAAGCATGCTTGAAGTTTAATATATCGGACGCAGAGGATTTCAACATTGTTTCTAATAAAGCTGCAAAGGCAGCTATGTGAAAGCAAATGAAGGAGATACTGACAAGAAGCGAGTCGCATGCCAACATTGTCGCTTTCTGCTGAAATTCAGTGGAAACACGACAAATTTGATTGATCACATCCAGCAATGTCCCTGTCAGAATGTGCGCCCGACTTACTATGCGAGATGTAGCTAGCTTCACTCATATCAAATGAAATTAGTATGTATGGCTATCAGCTTAGGCTTGTATGATGCTATCGCGATAGTCATGAAACCATAAGAGCTATCACAATACGGTCGCAATAGCAAATCTACCCCCAACAATCACCCCTAATGTGGAGCACAGCTGTTAGATTGCTGGACGGTTAGTCGAGAGGTCCAGGGGTCGCGTCCACCTGCTGCTCTTTCAAAACTTGGCCAGTTTCATTCAACCCACTTTGCCTGTGTCTTTCGGATAAGACACTAAAATCTGCATGTCCTTTCTAGCGTGTGCCTACGGGAGGTAAACGAACGCATCAAGAGAAATTGAAAACTCCTGTTGTTGACTTACACTGGGCTCTATAATTATCTATAGAATTCTTTTTATTTCGGGCAAAAACCTGTATACATACACATATGCATTAAAAATATAAATTAAAATTATTAATAATAACATTAATTGAGTATATCGCTGTTGAAGAGTCAAAACAATGGAAGTCCATTCATACCTGCACCTTGTGGCTTTTTGGACTTGTCTATTAGAGCAACCTTCAACACACAAAAATAAAAAGCACCTTCCCTTTTAACCCATCATAGTGGCTTCGTACAATGAAGGGTATCAGAATAAGTGTGGGTTATGCATTTTTAATTATCTCTCACTCCACAAGACCACCATGTTGTCATCTAGTTCATTACTGCCCATGTTCATCGTGACCCCTGACACTGTTGGTTCATTCACTGTCAACTGTCAGACTGAATTTCCTTCCGTATCAGGAAAATCTGTCGTTTCCAGTTAACCAAGATCAGCTTTTTCATTGTCTGGCCACAATCTTGTTAGTAAGACTGGTAACAATGTCTCCTTGAATTGCTCTGCTGAGCGAGATTAATAGCCATTTTCTGATGTAGAGAAAAAATCCTATTGGCCAAAGCACTGGAAGTGGCAGTTTCTGGAAGTACAATCAGATTCTAGGCTTTGGGCAAATTTCTCTTTTCACATCTCCATTCTGATGTGGATATTAGCAAAGAAAATTAGTGGAAATACATCATAATCCTACTATGAATCATACATTTTAGGATCCCTCCAAATTTATAAATGAATTACATGGAGAAAGATGAATTGACCAAATCTAAAAGGTTAACTGAGAAATTATGTGTAACATGTTAACAGCTTTATTTGACTATGTGTTGTGCGACATTTACATATACTAATGTTGAAATTTAATTAATTTAAGGTGATTAACTGATACTAAATGCTGAACATTAACTGCGTCATGTTTTAGTGCTTTACCTGACACGATATAACAGTAACATGTTACTAGTGTTACTTTTTGGTAATTGCAGCGATTCAGGGAGTAAGCAGTAGTCCCTCTCACACATGACATGGGAACTATCCATTACAAAATTGACAGACAAGAAACAAAATTATTTTCCCTATATATAACAGCTAACGGCTAGCGCTCAGACAGGGGAATAGGAGAAAACCAAGACCAAGATGGGGGGATTGCATGGGAGGGACTTGGTGGAATTGGGAGGGGAGTGGAGAATGAGAGCTAGGGATAGGGGGATTTGGAGACAGGTGACGAAGACAGCAGTGAAACGGGATCAGAGATGACTGACGAAAAAAAAAAATTAAGAACCAATATCGATGCCTACCTCACGACTGACTTCAAAGACAAGACACATAACTGTTATATGTGTGAGAGAGAGTAATATCATTGGAACCGATGTGGTATATATACATTAGCTGTCTTAAATCTGTCTAGAATCCCTATGATCAGTAGTTGCTACTTGATAAGGCACTGGTGATCGATCCTACATTCTGATGGGCAAGCAGACAATGTAATGTCAATTCAATGAACCGTTTCAGTCATTTATTCTTTGTCACACATTATTTGTCGATGACTCACCATTCCTCTCTCACTGGATTATCATCGACGATGAAAGTGCAAATGCGGCACATTTCTATAACATTAAAGGTGTGGAGCGGCTCGCAATAAACATCAAAGAGGGAGGAGACAAACAGGTGTCCCTAGAGCGAAGGAACTGTTAGACACAACCCAGTGATTAGCACTGCACTTTCAATGCTTCAGTATTGTGAGAGAGGTTT
Organism: Lamellibrachia satsuma; assembly: GCA_033239005.1. Classification (NCBI taxonomy): domain Eukaryota; kingdom Metazoa; phylum Annelida; class Polychaeta; order Sabellida; family Siboglinidae; genus Lamellibrachia; species Lamellibrachia satsuma. The sequence continues at coordinate 11,269,350 of BSQZ01000011.1, read as the reverse complement.
TATTCATACATGCTCCCATTTTTGTTGGTGCTCGAGAGCCAGCGGTAGGATGATTTTACACTGGCCTCCATCCTTTCTCTGATTAGAGTCAATGAGTCCATGACAGGTCACCCATTTACCCCCGTGTGGGATCTTTTACTTCCCCTGGCATAGACACCGGATAGAAGGGACCAACCGCTTTTAGTGTCTCATCTGAAAGAATAGCCCGAAGCACAATGTGCTTTTGCCACTTTTCGCCTTTTTCGGTTCAGTCGAACCTAAACTAATTTAATAGTTTGTCACAGATTTTATCAAAACTAAATTACACAAATGAACTATCATGCTGTAGTTGATACTAGATATATAATATAATAATAATGTTTATTGTCTCAAATAACATAAATTCATATACATACAATCAATCAGCCGATCAACTACTAAACACATTTAAAACAATGGAAAAGAAGCAAATTGCTTATGTTTCCTTTTTCAATTATAAATTAAATATATTATGCGCCACGATGTCTAGATAAAAAAAAAAAAAAAAAAGTTGTTCACAAGTGATTCCTAATACAAGTATACCACTTTTGTATAATCAATAACTTGTTTGTTATAAGATATGATAAAAAAGGTTACCACAAATAAGTCATTCACATATAATAATACATAGGACTATTATACTAAATTATACTGGTATATCACAATTGACTAGAGTAGTCTTGTTCGTAGGTTCCCCATATGTAGTGTTTCAGTCTTTTTAAAAATATAAGTAGACGTACAATCATCCAAGTGATTCTTTTTAACAATAGTATTCCATAATTTGGGACCAACATATGCCAGTGTATTTTGTCTGGTATTGGTTTTACAGTATGGTATTTTATAAACTTTTCTTGTCTCATGTTATAACTGTGTAAAGTAGTATGATGTGAAAGCATGTCATTAAATATATTTGGTAACATACCCCTATTATGTTTATACATTAGCACGCAGCTTATATATTTGTTTAGTTGATAAATGTTCATAATTTGATATGTCTTGAATAAAAACTGTGTGTGGTTTCTAAATCCAACATGACTAATTATTCGTATTATTCTTTTCTGCAATTATAAATTTTAGATAAATATATTGTTGGGGCTCTTCCCCATACTACATTACAATAAGTAATATATGGGTAAATAAATGTATAATATAGGTTAACCAATGTCTTCTTGTTCAGTTTGCTCTTTACCTTTTTGATAATGCCTATGCTCTTAGAAATTTTATTACATATGTACTTTATATGGTTACTCCAGTTGATTTTATTATCTATTATCACTCCCAGAAATTGCGTATGATTAACAGTGTCTATTCCTATTCCATCTATGTATATGTCATTACATCTGTTTCTTATACTTGGAGTACAGCTAAAGGTCATTGTACATGTTTTTTTTATATTCAGTGAGAGTTTATTAGTTTTGAGCCAAAGTGATAGCTTTTTTATTTCAATATTTAAATCTTTTTCCATTTTTTGCAAATCTTTCCCTTGGATAAATATGTTAGTATCATCTGCATACATAATGGGAAAGGTGATCTGAGAAACAGCACCTAAATCATTTATATATATAAGGAATAGTAAGGGTCCTAATATTGACCCTTGTGGTACTCCACATGTTATATTTTTAAGAACAGAATTGATTCCATTAAATTTTACTGTTTGTTGTCTTCCATACAAATAACTTTGAAACCACTGGAGCGCTATTCCTCTGATTCCATAATGATCAAGTTTTCTTAATAGGATATCATGGTTAACAGTATCAAATGCTTTAGCAAAATCTAAAAATAGTCCAATTACATGTTCTTTCTTGTCCATTGCACTGGTTATTTTGTCAATTAATATTGTTAGAGCCATATACGTTGAATATCCTTTTTTAAATCCAAACTGGGAGTTTGACAAAACATTGTGTTTAACTATATATTTATTTAATCTATTATATACTAATCTTTCAACAAGCTTTGAAAATACTGGTAATATAGAAATAGGTCTATAGTTTTTAATTAGTGTAGCATCACCTTTCTTAAAAATGGGCACTACATTAGCTATTTTTAGTTCATCTGGTACATATCCTTTATCAAATGATAAATTTATAATGTGGCATAATGGTCCAATCATACCAGAGTAAGTCTGTTTGATAATATTTGGTTTAATGCCATCCCAACCGGAACTACAATTTTTCAATTTCTCAATAATTATCCTTATCTCAACTGTGGTTGCAGGTGCTAAAAACATAGAGTTTTTATAAATTCCATCAAGATAATCGTTAGGCTTTTCTGTGACGAATGGTATTTCATTAGCTAATTCTGATCCAACGGTCGTGAAATATTCATTAAATTTATCAGCTATTAATTGCTTGTTTTGTGTTAAGTTACCATTGATTAAGAACTCTTGGCTACATGAAAATGCTGTCCTCTTGCTTATGATTTCCCTTATCACATGCCAAGCTTTTTTCAAGTTGCTCTTGTGCTTATCAAACTCCTTCTGATAGTGATAGTTTTCTGCTATATTAATAAGTTGCCTTAATTTGTTTTTGTATCTTTTATAATTAATTTCATTGAACACTGTTGGTTTTCTCAAGAAAAACATATATAGTTTGTGTTTTGTTTTTATAGAATTCCTAAACCCTTTGGTGATCCATACTCTATGTTTCCCTTTTCTTACCTTTTTTTTAGCTAGGGGGAATGATTTATCATATGCCAGTGAAATTTTCTTTAAAAATGAAGTATAACTTTTTAGGGGATCTTCAGATGCATAAACATCATTCCAACATATTGTATCTATCATACTTTTGAATGAGGCAAGGTTTGAGATAGGTTTGATTTTTATAAATACGAGCCTGAGATGAGTGAAAGATCGAATGGAGTAGACAGCTTTAAAGAAAACTGATCAGTGATACCTGTGCACATGAAAAACACATCTAAATGAAAAATATAACTGCCTCTGTCCACTTCATTGATGATGCAGACTGCATCTAGGAATATTTCAAAACCCCTGACAATGATTGTCCTCAATTCCATTTCACTGAAGGACACGAATGTATACCTCTCATAAATCCAGTGATTTCCCCACAAATCACCCTCAACAGGCTTTCTGGGAATACATTCAGCCAGTCCAATTTGGTTAAGAGACTCTTCATCAAAGGGTTGCTGTCAGATGAGCTGAGATGGTAGAATACTTGCATGCGACTCCCTTGAAAAGTCCGGTGTGTCAGATGTGATTACATGGATCTCATATTGATTACGTGCATCTTGGGAAGACTTTGGAAGACTTCGCTAGTCCACACATCAAAACAAGTCTACATATCAAAACCAGACGACTGTGTGTCAGACAAGATCATCCAAAAACATCGTCTCTGCATCTGAAACAACACAGCTTCTTCATCGTCTTCTTCTTCTCCAATAGGCGACATATATGATTCTCCTTTCGAGGCAATAGTTAATGAGATAATGCACTTCCGGCCCCTAAGTTGTGCACATTATAACACGCTACATGTACCTATGTTAATATAAAACAAACCATTGGTATTAGTATTATCACATTTTAATGCTAGTTGTTTTAATAGATAAAAGAAGAAAATGTGTTATTGTTTGTTCTCTCATTATTTGCTTTTCCAAAGGTGACCATGTTAAAGTTTTTAGGCCTGATGCAAAATAACAATTTGGATGTTATCAAAATGACATATGTTGTTGCATGTCACATGACTGACCTGCTATAGATTTTATTCATATTCTAGACTTTTTTTACAAAATCAACATGGGAGATGTTCTCCATCAGATGTCAGCAAAAACAAGAAGATTTTGTCTACAGTCGCAGTGATCTTTCCATCATTCCATATTCTGCTAACCAACAATTAGACATTTAATCCTGTGCACAGCAGAAGTGCTGTAGTCTGTCAATGTGTCCATTTCCTTGTTCAGAAACTATTCTGTCAAGGTACAAACATTCCTTGAAATGACGGACTATCTCAAAATCACTGGCACTTGATTCGTATGTCACAGACCAGGAAGTGAAACAGTGATCTATCCCCATATGATGTGACTAGTGTCATTGAGTGGTAAGTGCGTCACTTTCAACAGTGTTTTGCTGGAACAATGTCAACAAATCAATCTACCCAGGTACATGTTAATATTGTTTGCATTTGAATTGCATCATTGCAAGTACCCGGTATGAATCAAATCAATTTGATACAAATGCAATTTTTTTATTCAAATAATTTCAAGCACTCAACACATTCTGTTAGCTGACTATAGTTTGTGTATGTTGGGGTTACTAGACTCTGGTCTTAAGAGATCTGTTTCATCTAGTCACCCTTGTCAGAACATCCCACCAAGCAGACTGGCTCTGAGGAGGTAACTGCCAGTGTGTAGGTCTTCCTCAATGGATCTTTTACATACCCAAATATACATGACTGACAATAACTTGTTCATCCGAGCCACCGGGGAGACACTGCCCCCAATGGGGACACACTGTCCCCACTGCGGAGAGCTAGGTTTCTACACCAGGTCTTGACCAAGAACTCTGGCATGTAAAGTGGATGTGTTAACTGCTATACTACAGGACCTCTCCTATCTCTGCCTGTCTGACCATCTGCCTGGGCAGGAGAAGCTGGCCCTATCTGAGAGAAGCACCAGGAGAGATCCCTGGAGGAGCAGCACAGATGGAATAGCCAGGGACACAAGTTGCACCAGTGGTGATCATTTTGTCCAAGCCTTACAACCCAAGTCTGAGCCAGTTAATCCCCCAGGTTCCCTCCCAGTTCCCAGTCCCCAGGGCACACAGCAGCAGTGGACAGAGAGTCCTACTGTCAATCAAAAGGACCAAGGTTTCTGTTTCGAAGGTAGGGCAGTTCTATTCATTTCATGTTCTTTCTTTCTTTCATATAATTGGCAGGATCCATTTGTCAGGACATTTATCTCTGTGAGTCCACAAGAGGTTTTTTCCATTTCCCTGTGTGTGATCTTTTACTTCCCCTGGCATAGACACCAGGTAGAAGGGACCAACGGCTTTTACTGTCTTTTCCGAAAGACACAGGCAAAGTGGAGTAAACAAAGTTGCCCAAGCTTCAAAATAGCAGAGGTGGTTTTAAACCCGGTCCCTTTGACCGACGCTCTACCACACGACCACCGCGCCCCACTGGTCATTTCATGTTCACTTGCCTCAGTTCACTCAGCTGTATAAATAAATACCTGGCTGTAGACAGGGGTGGATATGTGAAAGAACAAGCTTTGCATAGTAACTGTAGCATCCATAGCTGAATGTTTTCCAGGGAAGTTGAGTTGGTAATATAGCACACAAATGTGTTAATTTTTTAGAAACAGGGTGCCTTTGCATCACAAGATATTTTTCTATTAGATGCAATACGGTATGTCAATCAAATATATCCCGCCTACATTTCTGGTGACTGTTTTGACAGCTTTTCTTATATCTACAGCACCTTTCATTTTCTTTTTTCCGATAATCGTCGTCTGTGTCTCCTACATGTCCTCATCTAGCACTATTTTTAGCTTGTTCTTCATCTTCATGAAGCATCAAAGAGAAGTCTTCTATCTGCAGCCTCTAACATTCTAATCCTGAGATAATCCTCTAATCCCATAAAATGCTGACACCTTCCCAGCATGCAATATGTCAATCATAAGACCACCTGGTCGTTGATATGGAAAAACTCAGTGTATCATCTGCAGTTAATTAGCAGAATGCTGGTAAAAACTATCAAACAGGAAATGTGTTTCATTGTAAATTAGTCTTAGTATTAGTTTTTTAGGATTTAACAAGGATTTTAACAAGATTGCCTTCGCAAATGACAGTTTCCAGATGGCAAGTGGACAAGGAAGCCATTGGCTTATTGAGTAAATTTTTTTTGTATCTATGTATAGCCCACATTTATCAGATATGTCAATTTTAAACATATTTACACTGCTAGCATTAACACAATCATTAGTTCATTTGTTCTATTCAAACATCATCCTCTGAGAGAATTATTACTCTTAAATTTCATATTCAACATACTCTGTTCCTTAACAAATACCGCTTTGCGCCTTCAGGATCTACTGCTGCTGCTACTGCTACTGCTGCTACTTCTTTAAGTTTGAAGAACATATTTCTATCAATATCTTCAGAACCATTCAATGTTTAAAAATCTTCTCATCGTGGTTTCCTGGTCTCTCCTGGAGTTTTCAAACCAAATTCTATTAGACATCTTTCAGTTCTGGAATCAGCTTAGTTGCTCTTTGTTGTATTCTATCTAGCTTATTTATGTCCTTCTATGTCCTCCATGCTTGTATACTGTCACATTTTAGGAATATCATAAGTTTGTTAAATGTCTAGGGGAATAAAGATGACAAGAAAAAATGCAATCTAATAAAAAATTATAACGGGTTCGTAAATTAAAATAATTTGTAATGGCAATATCATGAAATATAAACAAACAATATCAATATAGTTATATAGTTTAATAGTTATATACAAGCATCATAACCACATTACAGAGAGTGGATGAACAGTTACACTCACAATAGAATATTTTTATGACAACGTAGTAACTTCAGGGTACCTATGTGCTCTGATCAGTCAACCATGACTACTCACTCAACCATGACCTCCTGCCCTATCATCTACGTCATATCTTGCTCTGGTAGTTCTATTTTCATTCCAATTGCAATGTGTCAACCACCAACAATAAGTCAGCACATAATTTTTTATTATTTACGTCTCTGAATTTAATTATTCATCAGACAGTGATGAGTATATGTCAATGGAGGCACTAATATGAAACGCCACGGAACAATGAAAACCTTCCAAGTATAACAATGATTAATAAGCGTATCTAGCGATCTAAAAAGGAAGCAGACAATGGGGGAACGTAGGAAACCCATCTCGTTCTGAATGCTTGATTAAAGAGTAGATCATATCTGATGTCACTGGCATTGTGTCTACTAAATGTCATATATTCATAAATACCAATATACACCCATGCATCATCATTAAAATTGGCATCCTCACAACATTTGGCTTTAACACCATGCTTTAACACCATGCTTTAACACCATGCTTTACTGGATAGTAAAACACAATGAAGAAAGTATTTTATACTGGTTCTGTCTTTATTAAAATTCATTACGAAAATACAATAAAGTAATTCCTACATTTGTAGGTAATTTTTACATATTTTATGTGGTTTTAAAATGCTGTTTTATTGTATGGCGGTGTGGATTAGGCATGGAAGAGGTAACACTGGATAGTCCTGTTACAACGCGGTCTGGTCGGTTATCCAGGATGGTAAGCTCAACAAGTAGTGCTGCCACCTTGTGGCTCCACACACTTCAAGGAGCCAGACTGCTTTTTTTTTTCAAATAGTAACTGCGTCACGTAAAATGTTATCAGATGTAATATACATTGATGACCACAAAAAAAGCAGCCAGATAAACACAGTTACAGATTGACATAGAGATGACAGACAGACAAGCGAATAGACTGCCAGACTGAAAGACAAGGGAGCCAGAGAGACTTGCGATCAAAATGTACAAAAGTGGACTGGCATCCTGTCATAGATCACAGATCAAATCAATACTGCAAAGATGTACAATCCAGTTAGAAATAAGATAATGACACAATAATTGTCCATCAGTAACATCTTGACATTTCTGACCAAGACACGTTTTGATATAAGTCTTGAACATGTCTCTAAAAAAGATAACTTCATAGAGGTGTTTACTTTTCTTTATAACCAGTTAGAGGAATCAGGCACAGTTAAGCGTACCAGGCAACAACCATTAATTATATCAGTCAATTAATTATAATTGCAGGTATTCGAGAAGCTTTCAGAATCCACTCCCTCAGCCCAGAATCATACGCTTCTACTCCAAGAATCTAACCCCTCCTTTTTGGAATCTATTTCCTCTCCTAAAGCTACATTTATCCTTCCTGAATATGCCAACTCCTCCTAGAATCTACCCAGCTCTCACACAAAGTCTAAACAAGTGAAAGCAAACATTATATTTTCATGTTTTACAAAAACGATTATATCAGGAAAACCAGCCTATTATTTAACATTAAACATAAACCAAGAAACTCTAATCTTCAAGTACGCATCTAGAAAATAATTTTTTTATTGTAATTAATATAAATTAAGTGTCATAGAATGCACAGGAAGTTTGTTTCAATCATCTTCTGCTCTTTAAATATTTAAAAACAGACACTGTCCACCATTTGTAATTCCATTTTAAATTACAAACAATGTTGTTTCAATTATCTTCTGCTTCTTAAATATTTAAAAACAGACATTGTCCACCATTTGCAATTCCACTGTAAATTACAAACAATAAATACCAAAAACTTAGTAACTTTGTTTGAACTACTAATTTCAGTTTACTTTTGACCCCTAGATCACAGCACCACCTGGTGGCACCACAAAGCACCACCAGCAGGGATTGCAATCGGCCGTATTCTCAAATGCAACGAGGCTCCTAAGTAGGCCTTAATGGGATGATTAGTGTGACACAATGAGTCCTGGTGGCAGTATTTACTCAAGCCTCTCATGTTTATTGTTCCCACTGGCGCTACATTTACCATAATGATCGAGTGCTTCACTCGTGATTGATCGAACAGTTGCACACTGTCGCTCAGAGAAGCTACTAACAAGCTCGCTCCAGGCACATGAATTACGAAACCGTGAACAAAAAGTACCTTAGGAATCATGCTGATGGCATCCTTTTCCCAGTGGGCGTTTCCTGGGCAAAATTTTTTAGTTTGATGTGGTGATTCTACATAATATTTACAAAAGTTGTGGTAGTAAATTTAGTCATCATGGTTAAATTGTAGATAAAATGCAGAGCATCTTGCTTCTGATTGTGTGGATATTCACCCTATATAATTATGTGCATTTAATCATTATAAAAAAATTTAATGGCAGTAGTGATTTAAAAAATCTAATATACATGATCTAAACATACCAATTAATTAATATATTGGTATTTAATCATGTTCAATTATATTGGTCACATGCAATTAAGCATTCTGGGAATATGGTTAATCCCTCTAATTTTACATTACAGGATTCATGCACACTTTATATTTTATGACATATTTTGTTTTTACGTGTACTAACATTACAGGTAATTATAAATTAGTACATAATTTGTTCCATTCATCTAACGTCCTCTGTAAGAATGAATACTTTCTCATGCACAGTCAACACTGTTCCTTCACTAGGCACTATGACTGGATGTCCGTTGCACACAGTGATGAATTATCTTCTCACACCGAACTGAATCCATCCGTCTTCATCTTACTCATCTGTGGACCCAACACTCTGGACATTCAGACAGACAGACAGTCAGACTGACCGGCCATTTACCAGAACGAAGACTAATAAAAACGAACCGTTATAGCACTTCCCGGCGACAATCTAAGAATTTATTAGGAACATTTTAACCTATTGTTAGGTAGAGTGTGGTGAAAATAAATGATGATTTGTTACTGAGTGATGGGGGTTCCAAAAATAAATATACGGGGTGGGTGTGAAGCAGTTTTTCAGGATCCTCATGACCCATAATAATAAAATTTAGAACATGAAAATACTAGGTCCCATCACACATTTATTATTAACAAGTGCCCTGTCCACAACCCATTAAAAATTATTCATATCTGGAATAGCCCTGATGCAGAATTGGTTTACAAAGTAACATTAAGTACACCTTGTACTTGTGGGGGTTTGCATCAAAGGCGCATGTATCAATTTCAACATAATATTATGTTAATACATCCCAACAAACTGTAAGCATTTTCACTGGCTGGTCCCTGGCTCAACATGTAGCGCCACTGTTGTGTCAATGGTGCCACCTGGAGCCAGTATATGAACTACATTTGACAGTAAGAAACACCCGATGCAGTTCCAGTAAAGCAAAACCAAAGAAATTCCATGCAGGACATCATTCCTTGAATATGTAATTAGGATTAGCTTCATCCACACTGAAGCCATATTGAGTCTTGATTAACATATATCATCAGATGTCAGTCAACAATCAAGAAATTGAATAACTTCAATGTACAGGAACTTCAAAAATTGCTCAACCAATCGATGAAGCTGACACAGTGAGCCAAATATTACTAAGTTCACAATGGATAGTTGCTGCTTCAATACTGAGGCTTGTCCAGTGTACAGAGAACCAGCAAAGTATTTTCATAAATGCCCAAGCAAAATGCAAGGTCTGTAGTCTGCATGTGCTAACATGGTACAGTGGTGACACCTGGAGTATAGATGTGGTACACAATGTTGGTGCATTTCAAAGTACTGATTTGATGAAACCGAGGACGAATTTCCAAGAACAGTTTCATCCTGATGATCTACTAACTATAACGACAATGATGTGCATTTTTAGCATCAGTTAGGCCGTCGGCATCTCCCTGCAATCGCTCTAGTCATATTGAGTCCAGACACCATCTGTCTCCTGCTTCATGATGTCAATCATCCCATATTTCTTCACCCTCTTCAGGTTTTCCTGGAAGTTCTACTTATATGCTGCTAAGCACCAGACTATCTGCCAGTCTTCTTTTCCAATGGCCCTGCTTAACCAGCTTTCTACTCCTGATGGAACATAGCTCACCTTGTTCTTGTTAATCTCCGACACATATGTTAGCGTTTCTCTAAAAATATGTTCTTGTCAAGTCAAAGAATTGAGACATCTCAGTTGACTAGATGGCACCTTCCAGGCATGGGTTAATTTCAATTGTTAATTTAATTCAATCAATTTAATTTAATTAATAAATTTTCCCGAAAGACTAATTTAATTAATTAACTTTACCAAAAGGGGTTAATTTAATTTAATTTCATTGACAAATTCCCAATAAGCTCTCAATTAAGTGCTCATTTAACATTTTATATTACTGGATAGTTCACAGCCATGTTATCCATGTATTTCCAGAAAGCCCGCAGTCACTATTAAAGCCATTACTGTTTAGCCTGAGAGAGATCAGGTTCAGCAACCCTCTACATTGTGACTGATTTGGTCGCAAACGTGACTGTTTTTTCTGTTTGACGACTAACACATTTTGTATGGTCGCCCACTGGCGACCACGACTAATCTATGATAACAGATCACGTGTTGTCATTTGCAGTTTCATAAATCACGTGTTGTTGCTTCTCGGAAATTATCGTGCGTAGTGCAACTCATTCTCGTTTTTCGCATGTGCTGTTTCCCTTATCGCTTGCTGTGTGAGTGGGATGTATTCTGTTTTAAATCGCACGTCTAGTAAGTGAAAGTGGCAAATGTCGGAATCTGTGACTGCCCCGTTAGAACAAAAAGATGATGAAGTCAAAGAAGATGCTTCAGCGCCAAAACCGTGCACTTCTGCAGCCGGGAAGACTGGTTATGCGACGTTGACTGGCTGAGGCATGATAGTCAGAAGAAGCTGATGAAGTGCATTTTTCTGCTTGGAAAAGCCACATATTTCTGGCAAAACAGACTTTGTGGCAGGGTGTAGCAATTTCAAACGAGAAACCCTGATGAGGCAGGCCAGTAGCAACCGATATCGCAAGTGTCGTGATGTCTGCTTGGGTATCACTGTTAAGGGTACTGGATATGCAGCGAGCCAAAGAATCCGAACGAATGGATTACACATGTAATGTGTTATAATGCATACTATCTGGTCACATATTCATATGTTTTTAATTTGTATTTCACTTTTACATCAATAAACGGATATCTGTAGTTAATTTGGATTTGGAATAATTTGGTGCTGTAGTTGTATAAAACGCTATTATATGTATATATTCACAAACAATTACTTGGCGAATAAACTTGCAGTCAAGTGGACCTATGGTGGCATTAGACCTATGCATCTATAATTCTTCAGTGTGGGGAGATGTAGAGAAAAGTAATATCGCTTGAGTTTGGGATCTTTTTACAGTGCCAACTTAAATGCGTGCATGCAACTTAAATGTGTGCATGACTGTGCACACACACGCACGCACGCACGCACGCACGCACGCACGCACGCACGCACACACACACACACACGCATCCACCCACACACAAACACACACATGCACACACATGCACGCACACACATCCACATTCACCCACATGCAAACATACATTTCTATCATCAAATAGTTTTCTGTGCCAGACAGCAATATTCTGTGAAATGCCTTTTCTTAGTTATGTACTTGTTTAATAACAAAAAGGTTTTTAATAGAAATGATTTTTGGTGAGAAAACTCATGTAACTTGCCTCACTTCTGTGTTAATGCCAGCTCCTAGTGTACACCTATTAGTGTACACTGTTGTACATTCATGGTTCACTACTTCATACATGAACATACTAGATATCGACACACGAACAGACAAAGCAAAATTTGCAGGATGTTCCCCAAATTGAAATGTGTCATTAATTTGCACCTATCACATACAATTCCCTAGAAATGTCAGTAGACACATCTCACGTAATTTAATTTAAAAACTCAATAACCTGTAGCCTCGTGTGAACACCATTGAGAACCACGCACAGTGGCATCAAAGTAACATTATCACCACGGCGACAACACACTGTCACAGTGGTTCACCTCCCCCGAAAAGTGGCCAGCAAATGGTACAGACGTTTTAGTGTCTGCTGTTGGTGGAATAACAAAATTCAACGCCGTAGTGGTAAATGTGTAAATTCAACGAGAAACAAGTCAGTTGATCTGATCAATTGTCAGTGATTTATCTCTATCCCTTTTGTCTGCTCTATATCCCCGTGCAATTCGGGAGTCTTCATTCACTGGAATATGCACGTTATAAACAGTTCTGACATTGATGCTTCAGATACATGATGAGAATGTAGCGTGACACACTGGGTACACATAATTATTTGAAACATGACTTGGCAGATGTTTGTTTAAAGTATGTGTCCAGAAAGAGGCAGTTTCTGTCACCAGATCATGTATTATGTTGGTTAGCAACATAAAACACCTGTGTCACTCTCGGGCAATGATGCCAGACAGTATTCTGAGTGCATCGAGGCGGGAATTAACAGGAATCAGACGACCCGTGCACGATGCCAAAGACAAGTAGTAATTTGCCTCAATCGGGATGACTTGAACATGACAATCACATCAAACTGTGTCACTGGTCTAAACACAGTGTCTACGGTCACAGACAACTTTGATGACACAGACATGAGTTATTTCAAATTGTGTCACTGATCTAGACACAGTGTCTATGGTGACAGACAACTTCGATGAAACGGACAGAAGTCATTTCAAACTGTGTCATTGGTCTAGACACAGTGTCTACAGTCAGACAACTTCGGTGACACGGACATAGGTGATGTCAAAATTCACTGGTCTAGGCACTGTGTCTATACTGTCAGTGTCACAAACTGTAAATTATTTCATCCATCTCTGTTCACTGCATTGAAACAAATAACACTCATTACAAGGTAATGGCTGTCTTGATCATGCAGGGATGACAGCAGGATATTTTTTTCACTCAACAAATTAAGCAGACACAAATCTGAATCATAAATTATATTCCATCATGATACCAGAAATAAAAATATATACATGAAATATTCTGTTTCTGAAAATATAAAGACTAGTTGAGCAGACACCAAGATTTACAGTCACGTCTGCATTACCATGTGTGGCTTCTGTCTGGCTTGCACATGAAATAATAACTAGCCTGTCATTCACCAGGTGGCACCATTGTATCCATAAACACCATTGCGCCATCTGTTGATGCCAGTACGGTTCCCTGCAAAGTTCGACCAACTCCTCCAATTAAGCAGATTGTTAGTGATGTCATTGCACATGAGCCTCTATGTATCTGTGCAGGAGGATATTAATGCATGTATGTGCATCAGAAACAACACCTGCAGATGCGGACAAGGCTTGTATGGCGACTCATATATACGTGAACTATTGATCTGTGATGAGAGATGTGGCCTACAGCTATGACATAGTGCACTCTCCTGGAGTTATGCCACTTAATGTAAACCTCAGACCTAATTATCTTCAATAATGACATTAATAAAAAGATTAGCTTCAAGTGCAACCCATCAAACTGTTATGTTGATGAGACTATGCAGAGGTTGGTTCATTTGGAAAATACACTGATTGTAAGTTGGTATACAATGCCTACAAACCATTATGATCAGAATAAATTAAGTGTGTGCATGCGTGCATGCATATCTAAATGATTGCAGAGAGATATGACAAATAAAGCATGGAAATGCATTAAATAATTCAAATAAAAATTAATATTATGATTTAACAGATTTCCTTTTAATCCCAAGTATGAAATATATTAATATATATATATATATATATATATATATATATATATATATATATATATATACATATATATATTAACCTAATGCAAACAACATAAATTCCTGCATACGTACAAAGGATTACTTTTAACTAGTCTCATACAATTCATCATATACATACTCAATTAATGCAAATACATTCATAACATTGCACATAAAATGCAGTGTGCAGGTCAGTATCGCCATCAATCTCCATCGAGAGGTCTCCCGGGTTACTACACTTCCATGTTATCTAGATTAATCAAAGCGTTGGCCCGACGTTGTCTAGAGCGTGGCCATACAGCGGTTTTACGATGCTTCCATTCGTTTTGTGAGAATTTCCTCTGAGAAACTGTGTCATATTTGGAATCAATACGTGACACAACAGTGAACAGTTGGATACCATTTACCAGCCTCGAGGATAATGAGCACTTAGACATTGTTGCAACAAATGACAACCGAACTAACTCGATTAATGAAGCACTTGAACGTGTCGCTTACCCTTAGTTAGGCACTGGTGGGTGATTTAACAGTACGCGGGCTGCAGTAGGGAAGACGGCTGGGCAGGGAAAGGGCTGGGACACCCATGGGAACAATCCCGGGGCAGGTCTCCAGGTACACAGATGGACATTTGCCCTGGACACATATACACTGACAGTTCTACTATGCGGCTCAGTAGCGCTAAAGTGAAAGTGACTGTTGTTACGTAGCATGGTCAGCTCTTTCCCTTCATCCCCCAGCGGACATGTGTACTCCAATGCCGATATGGCTTCTGTGAGAAGTTTTCAGCCATGGTGAAATTCCTGCACAAAATGTATTAACTCATATATCACATCACTGTCTTTGTCAGCATTGTGCAGTATCATGCACATCATTGAACATAGGCAATCGGAAAGACACTCCCTAAATTTCCAAAAAAAAATTAACTAATATCACACATGAAAAAATTTAACTAATATGCCCCATGAGATGCTAACGAGGTACTATAGTGACACCATACAAATGCTCATTGACTGCCTCCAATCATGAAATCTTTTATTAGAGAAAGCCACTCCAGGTGTTGGGCAGTTTGTGTTGACTTGGTTAATTGTGATTTACGAGTGCAAATGAGTATAAATAATTGGAACAAATTACCTGCAGATTGAGTGTGACAATGTCTAAAACAGTCAGATATCCAACTGTGCAAGGAATTGTTCTATAAGTTGATTGATAGCTTCCTTGTGCACTTGCCATCTGGAGTTTGTTGCTTAGGATGGCAACCTTGTTAAATCTACATGGCCACGGTGCTGGCATTAAAACTGTATTCATCTGGTCATTATGGTCTTCTGTAGTCAATTAATGAATAATGTAATTGTTACTGTCCTTTCTCATACATCTGTGGGAAGATTTATTTAAAACTCCTTCCGTAACTGATTTAATCCAATGATTTCACCAAAGTTAAAGAAACACATTTGCACAAATGAGAGTGTGTTGTTGTGGATACTAGATAGGTTTGTTTATTGCAAAATGGTTCTAAAACAAGACAAAAAATTTTTTTTATTGAGAAATAACCTTTCACCGAAGGAACAGAACACAACACAGCTGGATCTGTGGGCTGAAGATAGAGAGAGAGAAATAATCAACCACGGCTCATTGATCCCTGCCAGGATGTGTCCATTGAAACCAATTTAACACGATCATTTATCAACAGACCTCCCCCCACCCCCGTAGTAAACACGGACACCGATGCGATTTATATTCCCCGCAGAAATCGGAATCGTACTGTTCTAACTTTGTGCCAAAAGAGAAACATTTCTGCGAGGCTAGTCAATGATATGCTTCAGTGCACACTAATGCGTCTGCCTGTTCTACCAGGGAATCCATCAACGATGCCAATGTTTTTACTCCCGTGTTCCGTCAGGATCAACAAGGACGTGAAAGAAGAGGCAATGACTTGTGCCTAACACTGCCACTGGTTATTGATTCACATTACACGACAGGGCGATCACTCGTAAACACAAGGGTTTCATCTCATCTGCCGAAATGAACCATCCTCGCCACCAAGGGATTCTGACTACATCAGTACCCCTGGCAGATCGACCTGTTGAAACACTGATTTTTCAGTTGCTGTGTTAACCAATGAGATTGAATTTACGAGGCTGGCATATGGGAAATTAGTTTTAATTGCTTGTGGATCCGTTGTCATTGGTCAGACGTGTAATGACAAGCACTTCCTGGAAACGCTTTTTGTAGATTCATTGCAGGTTCGCCTGGTTCCAAGAAACACATCCACCAAGACAGGAAGTGGGATGAAGTACAAATTATTCAGCGTATGTCCACATATGACGCAGGATAAACTGACAAATCCACATTTTAACAGTTTGATCTGCCAGGGTTACCGTAGCATCACTACCACACTGGCTAGCAAGGACAGAATGAGCTATTGATGTCTGAAGTAATAATCAGCTCACTTAAGTTGTGAGACAAGTCCAGAACAACTGGCATTTGGATACAGTTGGTCAATTTATCAGGGTTCGAATTTAGCAGGGGTCCAAATATAGTTCCAAATCTGGCTCCTGAACTAATATGTAGTATGACAGGGTTGTTATAATTACAGCCCCTGGGAAGATAGGCTCACCGCTTAGCTTCTGAAGTGGCACAAGAAACAATTGTAGCCAAACATCACATCAGACCTGGCATCCCTTTAGGTGGATGGAGTCACTACAGCTGTTATAAGCAACCCAAATGACAAGCAAATGTTACTCTCTTCACATCACACACACACACAATCAAACACAGATAGCGCAACTTCTCCATTACTAATATTACACATACACATCTGTACATCAGCTAAAGAGAGGGTTTGTTAACCACCTCATCAAGATTGGCACAAATAATTTGTTTAACTTGCGCTCACCTGCGCGACAATTCAATAATGTCCACGGGCTGGTAATGGGATCAGGCATCCTTCCAGGCAATTTCCAGCAGCCCCGATGGTCGTCTGAGATGTGCAAACACAACCTATTTCCCACGGGATTGATGTTTTTTATCGACCACACATGCGCATGCAAGAAACTGTATAATTAGTGAGATGCAGAAGCAACGCTTGACTGATTGATTCTACGGCTGCCCTGATGTGGTATATATTGCCTGATGAGCTGAGCCTAGCAAGTGGCAATGATACAGCAATGTGGTATTGGAGACATAGCCTTTCCATGTATCCTGGTACCTCAAGTATGTTGCATGGTCAGAATTAATCCTGCGATAATACACATGAATATATGACATTTCCTCAGGTGCAGTTGTAGTCAGTTATTTCCTGTTAGACTTGCTGCGACTTTCCACAATATCAGTTACCATTTCCTGCAATTTCCTAGTAGGGAGGGAGGGAGGGACGGAGGGAGGATGCTCCATATGCCACAGCAATCACGACTTGTCAAATAATTTACTAAGACCCGATCATTAGCCAGAAAGAGTATTTCACAGGAAATGTTTGCATAGAACAAGCAAAATGCATTTTCTCTGGGAAATTAATGCATTACCATGAATACGCACGTGCCTTGATGTGCTAATGAATACAGGGCTGTCAACTATCTGAACCAGTGCACTATTGACAGAACGTATTTCTACCCATTGCAATTACCCTACTAAACCTTTAAGACTTGCATTTCAATACGGCTACACAGGCGTGAACTGATAGTGGACCGACCTATACAACAACATGAAAATGCAATCAGCGTTCTCTAGGTTATGATGTGTTTACTTTTATTGCTGTGTTTGGCAACAAAATTACCTAATGATATTGCTGATAGCCTGCTAAACAAATTATTAAAAATAAACGCAAATAAGTATAAACTGATTTGAATGATTAAAGAATAAAAATGTCATCATTATAATATAACAACCCTTGTTTTTAGGAACAAGGCACCCTATCTAGGGTAACCCAGAATAACAACCCTTGTCTTTATGCCCAGGACCACACACCTTCTATAGGGAAACAGAGAATAACAACCCTTGTGGAGACACAGAATAACAACCCTTGTGGAGATGCTGAATAACAACCCTTGTTTTAGTGGTCAAGACACCCTATCTCACAAGACACAGAATAACAACGCTCTCACTGTTGCCCAACAATGACCCAATCACACAGAGCTGCTTACATGACCAACAATCTAGTGCATTCTTGGATTATTGCATCAAACACGCTGGCTAATCCGGCCCAAACATGATCAGTGACGACAGTAATCGAAGTTGTGTCTCGTATTAATACGCCTACGTCGCTGGGGCTCTACGGTCAAGAGTGATGAATATTGTCCCCGTGCCGTTGAGCAAAGGCCAAATTCAATCAACCCGTGCCGTAAATATCACTAAGAAGCTCATCAACTGATTTTCTTTTTCGCTGCTTTCGAATGGGCAGATTTGCCACCCAGGTGGTGAGGCTGTATGGCTCGTGGTGGCAAATTAGTAAATGTTGCCCAGCAGAGCATGTAGCAACAGCAGGATTAGAAAACTGGCAGTAGGACAATCCTGGCCAAGACGTTGGCTACAGATATAGATGGAGATGTGTCGTGTGTGCTTGATGTATGTAAGTGCTATATATACATACACTCAAGGAATGTATATGTATGCATGTACATAGGCACATATACACAGTGTCATACACATGCGTGTGTATTTGGCTATGTGCGTGTGCATAGGTATCACATAACAAATGAATCTGTTAGGCGGGCCATCATTGAATCTGTAGGATGATAAAAAACCACACCTTACTACGGTGAGATGCCACAAATGGGGGATGGTTTCTGTCGAGGCTTCCAGGCGTGCACCCACATGACCAGCCTGGTCAAGGAATGAGTGAGATGTTCCTAGGGTCTGGAATGAACTCCCCATCACTTCGAAAACAAAACTATAGCTACTTCCCGAAAAAAACTCAAGACATGTTTATTCCAAATTGCATTTCCACCATAAATCTTCAGTTGTCCCTCGTTCTAATAACTTTTGCGTGTCCCTGTTCACAATTATGCTTAATGATTCTGTTTTGTTGCGCCTCTGAGCTCAGGTTCCTGAGGATATAGGAACATACAATTTAATTATTATTATATAGGTATCTGTGTGTCTACATATGTATGGACTTATATATATATATATGATATATATGTATATATATATAAAGATGAAACCTGAATTCAGAGGCGCATCAAAATGAAAAGGTTCGGCAATATTGAAGTGACAAGTGGAATGCCATTGCAAACACTGAAGATATATTCGTACGTCAAAGTAAAATAAAAAGCCACGGGTGACAACAACTTGATCAAGAGGGCTGTGGGTAGAAGGACAAACAAACTGAGGGAGGAGATTAACATATAGAGGAGTTTAATTGGAAGTTTGGCAAGGAGCCAGATTAGATATGCTGATCGGGGTAGATGGACTGCCGAAGTGTGAGGAACCGGAGACAGAAAAAGGTGCCACAGAGGTGGAGATGGGTAGAGAATGGAATGATGGATGTTTGTGCAAGAGAACAGCGTCTTACAAAGGGAACTTTGAGAAAGAATATATACATATACATGGGAAGCCCACATAATGAAGACTGCAGCTCCACTTGCACTCACCAAAACTCTCTTCTCCAGAACATCAACTCTTTTTATCATCTATCTTTTTTATAGCAAAACAGGTCAGCTGTTTTTTCACTTCTATTCTAGCTAGCATGCACACACATGCCTCTTGGCACAACGGCCAGTAAGCTGCCCACTTCCTTCCTTGGGCTTAGTCCGTGTTCACTGTAGAGTGGAATCAATATAACTCGCATATCTCTGGAAGCTGCGCACACAACTTCATTCATGTTGTGGCACATGTCGGCTGGCCAGAGGCTTGCCATGCCCACTGGTGGTAAAGGCAACACCGTGAATCCATTGAGAGCTAGTCTGGTTGCAGACTTCACTAGAGCCGATGCTGTCCATGGTGGACTAACCAGGCTTATGTGGTTACCATAAAAAGTCTAATCTGGCTGGCTGATTACATCATGTTCCACCATGTTTAAACTGAGAAAAAACTGGCATGTACTTCACTTAAGTGCCCTATGTCAGCCACTGTGGTCGAATGCTGCTGGCTCCATCTGTCTCTAGACATCTCTATTATCACATCTAACCTCCTTTAGACAGTCAATAAATATTAAAGCTGGTCTGCATTGGCTCTGATTTTAAATGTGCTGGTTGCTACAAGATTGTCCTTTATGCCATTTCAATGCTGCATCTGTCCAGCGAATCTCCTTTCTCGTATCCTGTCTGTAACTTTGCTCATTCCGCTGTAGGACTCTGTCAAGAATATCTAGACGCTGACAGACATGATACTGAAGGAACACTGACAGACATGATACTGAAGGAATGCTGACAGACATGATACTGTAGGAACACTGACAGACATGATACTGTAGGAACACTGACAGACATGATACTGTAGGAACGCTGACAGACATGATACGGTAGGAAAACTGACAGACATGATACTGTAGGAACACTGACAGACACGATACTGAAGGAACGCTGACAGACATGATACTGTAGGAACGCTGACAGACTTGATACTGAAGGAACACTGACAGACATGATACTGTAGGAACGCTGACAGACATGATACCGTATGAGACCATAAACAAACACATCAATCCAAAAGGTACTTCTGGGCAGATAAAAACTGCACAAACTACAGAATAAACAAGGAATAACATATATAAAATTACAAAGAGATGGCGCTATTGTTTGTTTACAAGTTACAATTAACATGCCTTGTGAGTATATCATTCATGGTAGCATGTGTGTTGACCATGCTCTTTTGTTCCTACAATTTTTTTTAATGAACCGGAATTCCATTAACATCAGCAACATGTCTTCATATGAACATTCCATTAACATCAACATATCTTCATATGAGCATTTCATTAACATCAACATGTCTTCATATGAGCATTCCATTAACATCAACATATCTTCATATGAGCATTTCATTAACATCAACATTTCTTCATATGAGCATTCCATTAACATCAACAACATGTCTTCATATGAACATTCCATTAACATCAACATGTCTTCATATGAGCATTCCATTAACATCAACACGTCTTCATATGAGCATTCCATTAACATCAACATGTCTTCATATGAGCATTCCATTAACATCAACAACATGTCTTCATATGAGCATTCCATTAAAATCAACAACATGTCTTCATATGAGCATTCCATTAGAAGCCTACCTTACAATTTACAGTATAGCACATCATGAGACATTCACATAGTCATAATTATATCAGGATTTGTAGATTAGTCCAATTCGTACTAACGACACATTTATGCAACTCCAATTTCGTTGTAATCTATGATGCTTGTCAGAAGTCCACCAACACGGTTGAATCAGATGCTTCATTAAGTTCCTCCAGGTTCCTCCCCAGCCCTTGGGATATCACCTCTTCCATCTTGCCCGGATAATGGTAGTCCGCAGCCTGGTGGGCAGGCAGACATATATCTATGTCCAGATCAGCTGTTCAGACCTTGGCGCCACATCAGCATTGCCAATTGTCCAGTGCATGTAAATCTCTATCTGTCTTCTACTGTATTCAGTGGCTGTTGTAGTAGGAATACATCCTACAGCGGGAGTCAATCATTCCTCTCCTTTGCCCACTGTGTCTTGTCCTCAGGGACAGGATTCAGTTTTGTCTTTCCTCGTTCTGGGTAACATCGTCCTACCTCATTGAAGTAGTTCTGAGTGACATGGTCCTACCTCATTGAAGTAGTTCTGAGTGACATGGTCCTACCTCATTGAAGTAGTTCTGAGTGACATGGTCCTACCTCATTGAAGTAGTTCCGCAGCACACTTAACAGATTTGTGTTGTGGCATCCTTTTCGTGCTTTATATTGGTTAGCACCTAGAACAGCGAATTCCAGGGATCTCTGCACAGGAGTATCTTCTCGCATTTGTAACACATGGATCATCTTCTTCACATTGGAATTCATGCTGTCCAATCAATGTTGTCGGGTGATGGCATCAAAGTGTTTGCAGTAGCAGACATTGTGACTGTTCAGAACTGCCTTTGGAGCTGCCCGGGTGTCACAGTTGTACAGCATCAGTGATACGCTGGTTGTGTTGATTAGTTTTTTTTCAAGGGAATCTTTATTCCACGAAGCCATATCTGGAAGGCTATGTTCCCTACGACACAGCGGGAGACAATGTCAGAGATGCTGCAGAGCAGTCAGCCCAAGATGTTGCTCTTCCTACATTTCTCCTTGTGTGTGTAAATATGCGCACAGAAGTGGAACTACTGCAGCCCACTGTGGCGGACTGACAACCGAGACTTCTGCAGGAGAAATCCAATGACATGTGAAGGCTCGTCTTCAGAGACACAGAGGTACTAGACAGGAGGATGCTCAGGGACTGGGAATGCAAAGGATGAATAGGGAAGGAGGCAGAGGGGAGGGAGGTTTACATATATATGGAAAAGGGAACGAGGAAAGAAGGGATATAGAGAGGCATAGAGGAAGGTACATAACCTAAACTGTTTTCAAGACACAGATTTAACAAAGCCGAAATTGTTTCATGTAACGCATAGACAACAGGTGTTATGGGTGGACAGCGACTACACACGGAAAGGTCACCCACAGTATGTGGCACCCGATCTAATAAACCAGGTGGTCACAGACAACAGGTTGCTCGTAACACCTGGTAATGATCATTACTAAGTGTAACTGCACCACATCAAAACAACTCTCACAAACAACACGTCCATGGTGGCAGTTCAACCCTTCTGCTTTATGCGAGCTACATTGTGCGTTGATTGCGTGGTGAAGTGCTAAATCACAGGAAATAGCCAGAAGAGCTCTCTGTGTACGGAGACATCCCAGGTAATGATAACATCGAAGTCTGTCCCGTGATCTATGGCAAATGACACTTCACAAGAACTGTGTACGTGCACATCATCGGCGAAACGGGACTGGGGACTCGTAAGTTAGAAACCCGAGGGAGCCATTTTGATATCAAAATAGTCGGCCATTTGTTTGTGACTTTGGTCATATCTTGGGATTTGAGAAAGTAAAAATAATACGTATTGACAAGAAATTTTTGAAATACAGATGGTTGTAATACAACCTGGAAAAAGTACATAAATTTTTCAGTTTGTAAGTTAATAAAAACCCCAAAATGATGATAAAAATTAAATGAAACATAAACTTTCAAATATTTTAATTAACTGACTGAAAGTCCTTAATAAACTTTGTTGCAATGTTGGTTTTTAATGTTTTCTCAGCTTGGGGTAAACATTTAGCCAATAATGTCTTCATTTATATAAGTAATTAATGTCATAATACATGAAATTATGCTTCAGAAAGGTAGGAAAGTAGAATGAGTGATCGGTGCAGGAGGAGCCAAACGTGTTTGCTCAGCATCTACTCAAAATTATATATCGTTATTAAACTAACTATATTACAATAAAAGTTTAATCATATGTTTAGTAACTCTAATTGATTAAAACAGTACTGTATAGACTACTATAAGGCCATTCATGTATTATAAATGCAAAATTTTTTTATCAGTACCACGCCTTTCTTCCTTGTAGGACTACTCATAGATAAGGAAATACGAATTGATTAATTGTCGTGTGTTGTAATTCAAGAAAGGCGCTCTTGCATGAAACGTCTGTGGTAAAAACAGCATAAATTCTACTATTCTGCTGCAGCACAAGAGTAACATAAATAATAGTTTGTGAGCAATATTGATGACTGTGGCAAAAATGCACGTAAACCAATTTACAGCACCAATGAAATTATTCAGGAGCAGCCATTTTGAGAGGACGTGAGAATAACACATGCGACCAGCCATGACATCCTAATAATTAATCAATAATAATAAATAATTACATAACATGGTCACATAACGTCAGAATTCTAACAGCTATAACAAATAAGGATAAACTTGTAAGTGTTGACATTAATTAATTTAACAAGATATTGGCTGTTCTGAATTTTGTAATATTTTATACACTTTTAAAGTGTACAAACAGTTATTTTTTGTGAAATAAAAGCATCATATTTGACGATGTGTCAACAAATATTACTGCTGATCAGGCATGGCATACCTACATTAATTTAATCATTAATCACTCAATCGTGATCAAATTAGTTTAAGAAGTTTGATACTCTTAGCAGTATGAGTAAATGTTGCCATCTGATTATACCACATGATCAAACATTGTTAGCTCATGTTGGTTAATCAGTTAATATCTATTACCAGTAAATAGGTTTTGTACATGTTTTCCCAATCTATCTTTACAACATAATTCCCAATCCAGTGGTGGCATCAGAAAGTTTTGTAACACTCATGATAACTATTCTTAAAGATATATTATTAATGCAATATACACCTGTACTAGTACATTAACAATAGCAACGAAAAATATATGGTCCAGGTAGTTTTTGATGTGCATTTGCATGGTATCATCTGTCATGAATTTAAATGTATATAATGTTACATACCCACTAAGAAACATTCTAACTCATTTCTCTAATATACATCATGGTCTAAGAGAGTTTAATCAAATTTGGTTGATCCTCAAAGTGGGATTAAGATTAATCTATCTGATACATTTAATTAAAGTGAATTAACATCCTAAGTTAATCACCAAAGTCTGCTGCAGCTGCTTGTAACATAACAGAAATATGTTAAGATAGTTTTTCTGATTGTCACCAGCAGTGACCCAGAAGCTCAGGAGTTATCAAAGTACAATCTGTCATTTTGTTTTTCCCACTGGTTTGCCATAATAGCGACCTAAAAATCACCTATCAACGAACTCAAGAGAGTTATCTTGCCATCTCCAGAGCGTCATTTGTGGTGTTTACTCGGAAGGCCAGAGTACAGCCGACTTTCCCATTTATCAAATTATTTCATCGGATGCAGACGACACAGCCAAAGTAAGGCAGCCGACACGATTAACACACAAAGTTGCTACAGCTGTACAATGATAAATAATTCTTTGGATGCCTATAACACAAAATGGCTGACAGTAAATACAACGTTTATGTCTTCCACATATATACCTGTCTCATTTGTACAAGGGACAAGACAGATGTTGTAATTAGACTCCTGCGGACATCATGAACTGATTGTTGGCGTCTCATTCGATGACAGTGTCTGGACAACTAATACTGATCAATGCGACGCTCAATACTCCGACAGCTTCTATTAAAAGAGGGATTGTTCCAAGGGCGAAACTGTGACAACTCTTCGTGTTTGTGATCAATGGCATATAGATCTAGAAAGCACCGAGGGTGACTACAAGTAAATGGAGTAGCGAAGCCAATTAAACTAAGGTGTCAGTGCGTCACATCAGTGAGAGGTCCCCTCTGAATTGACCCAATAAACATCAGTATGAATAGCCGTCATTGATGGCATCGTGATCCCAACAGTGGGTAAAGAGACAAGTACAAAAATATATCTTCTCTGATGCGGCTACACTTCCTAAATTTAATGAATTAGGATCTATTGGATACCCACATCACAACATAAAGTTATTTTGGAATCACTGGTGCTGTGATTAATAACAATTACATCTAGTTAATTACTATGTGGATATGCACTGAATTACTGTGTATACAACAATAAATTAATGATTATGTAGATTTATTTGTACTCATATTAATGATATAAAGGTTAATTCTAGCAACAGATGGAAGCGTAGTTATATCATAGTTCTTTCAAACTGTGACTGTTCATTAGAACATTGTATTTTTTGTAAAGGAAACTATTTATTGTTCAACAGAAGGTTGTAATAAACAAAGCACTACTCCAACATTCCCACAATAAATAACTTCCAATAATTACAGACGGGAACTGCAATGAGGTGAAATTACAAAAAACAGCACGTGCAAAATCTCTGTAGAAACTAAATAAACACAGACGCGTTTCCTCACATCAAACATTTATCACCTTGTATTAATTTAGAGTTGAGCATTGAGCTAGTCTCGTCCCTCCGGTACAACAAGTGTCCAGCTGGGAAATTGTTGATCCATCACGGGATCTCTGCGGGACCAACCGCATGCAATGGCAGGAAATCACCATGCTGTCATCAACTACAATGGAATGTGAGACAATGATCAATCAGGCGTTAAGTGGTCCACACGGCCAAAGCTGACCAACAGACTAATCAACCCGGCCACAATTACAGACCTGGCAATGACCATCGTTTCAGTAGGCCTGTCGCTGGTCCGACACATTTGTATTTCACACGATCGATCGTCGGGGGGGATTCGAGGTGATTAGGGAAATGAGACAACTAACTGACAACACCACAACTCCACATTGCTAAACTGCAGCAGCGAAAGCCTCGTTAGGACAGCCTTTTGCAAGTCGCACGTTGTTGCAAGTAAATTTTGCCAACAACCACCGACTTTTATGTCAACACTGATGATAAGGCGGTCAATACTTCCCAATCAATAACAATTTGTATTTACCATTAGTTGTCCTACCCTTTTCAAAACCCCAGACAAATGTAAGAAACCAGTACGCTGTATAAATGGAATATGACTGCAAGTAATATAATTATTCTGATATTAATTTAATAAAAAACTAAAACAAGTTTGTATGTTTTAAATGTACTATATTTTACGCACATATATATATATATTGAATATTAAGTTATATTAAATTAAAATGTATTGCAATCTCACGTTTGCCAATAGTTATATTACAATCAATACCATAATTATATTTACAAATAAATATTATGTGTGCAGTTAAAATGAAATCAATTATACAGTACTACTTCGGAGGGAAAAGACCGAGTTGTCCATGTGTTTGTTAAGTCGTGTTTACACAAGGCAGTGCATCCTGGGTAACCAGGCTCGTGGTTCTAGGGCATTCAAGTTATAGAAATCTGAGTTAACAAAGCTGTACTGTATTATTATTATTTAGTAAAAGGATTTACCCAGTTTGCCTAACAAGGAGCAGAGAAATTAAGCAACTTTCAACCTCACATGGCTTCTAGACTGCGTTTAGTACAATCAATAATTATATTTTTATGGTAAATTTCATCACTGAAACGCTGTATAGAATAATCTGATCTGGGCTGCCCAGTAGACCACCGGCCACAAAGTCATACAAGCCCTATCTTCAGATCTCGTCAGTTGATGCTAACCTGCAGCCGACGACCAGACAACCTATCTAGTTTGTCCGCTATAAGACGGACCAAATCTGATTTGGACGAATCTTTTTGCATTCATCGCGTTGCCAATTTCAGCAGTGCACAACGCTATCCCTAAATTAATTTAATTTGGATGAAAGGTGGCATTGCAGCTGATCATGTGACGGCCTTTGAGGACAAAGATTCAAAATGGTAATGCGTGCAAACAACTGGACCGAATGCAAATGCCTGGCAGATGAGGTCAGCCCTATCATCGGCGCTTTTGAAGACATGCAGTGCAGGCCATCTGAGACACATTGTAATGAAGAAAAAAATGTAACACAAAGGCTAGAACTCTTCTGTGGAGGAGGAGGAGGTAGAACACCAATCCACTGTTTACAACTGGAACTGCTTATCGATTCAGAACTGCTTAACCCCTTTTGTTTTGGTGTGCTGCCAAGCTTGGGTCTCCCAAGGATTTTAGCACAATATAAGTGTTTTATATTGCATTGTATCGTACAGAGTAACAGCCTAAATAAAAATAACAAAACAAGTTAGTTTAGACATGGTAATTGACATCTCAGTTCAGGGCTGGCTTTGTTTTACCTACAGAACTATTACCTATAGAACCATCAAGAACAATGTACGATATTGAACTGCTATATATATGCCTACAAATACAATGATTATACACACCCCATGCCCTGTCATCGTATATGCGAACAGATACACAATTAGTTTTCTCTGATGTATTGGTGACGGGCAAAAAAAACTAATCACAGACAAAACATTATATTGTACTTGTAACAAACAGAAAATACTTATCTTCCGCAAGCACATTAAACATATAAGGTTACAATTAATTATTAGGGTGGCTCCTATGGTAGCAATCAACGTTGGTCTTAAGGAGTCTTCGTGGCCCAGATAAGAAATCCACTTTTTCGTAAATTCGATTATAACATGTCAGCATATATCTTACCCAGTCAATGCAATAAATTTACTTTTTTATTTTGCATTATCAAATAAATAATGCGTTGTTTAATATGTAAATTATATGACAATGCGGCTGATGTATTCCAGTATGTTTGTAAAGTGCAAATGATGGGTTTAAATAAACAAGTATTGTATTGTGTTTGTTCAATGGATGTTTATCGCTTCTTTGATTTGTCGAAAGCAGTTTTCCTCATGTTCTGGTATTTCTATGCCCTTCATAGAACACCAGTGTTCTGTGTTCTGTTTGTGTTCACTGATGACCGATAGAGGTTGGTGACGAGATGCTTTTTGTCCTTCTCCAGCTTGTGTCACATGACACTGGTCATGTGACATGTACGTATACATTAACAATGTCAGTCCACCGATAAAAGACTGGAGTTGGGCAAAAAATTCACCTACCCACCCACCCTTCAATCCAATCATTCTTCCACAAATACTTCTTGTGTGTGACAAGTGTGACAATATATTGTGTGAACATATCCTCTGAAGCAGGCAAAGTGCAACAAAAGCTAGTTCAACACCACTAGAATGAATATATAATCGAATCAGAAAAACTGTAATATAAATTTTAAACAGCAATAACAAAAACAAGACATTGCATTGCTTCTATATATAGAACTGTAGAGCCATGGTTCAGATGTTTTCCTAAAATTGCATCACGGCTCATGATGACTAAGGAATAGGAAGGACCACAAATGAGGCGTGCCGATCGTGACATGACTGCTTCAAAGATGGGATTCTAAATGTTTACAAAAGAGCATCTTCAGAACTTTTCCTGCTATCTGGCACTTAAAATGTTTCCATTTTAGGAAAGCAAACAACATAATAGCAAAACCAACAAAAACTGCAAAATTATGGACAGTGGTTCTAGTTTTTAGGGTAGCTATCGATAAAACTGAACCTAGTTTAATAGCACATTTGCCCATGCGAATATCAATAAATGGGCCACCAGATATGCAGACACTTAAATTGTGGCCTGTCCCCAATGAATTAATCTGGATGTATGCATCCAATTCTTTGTGGCAGTAAGTCTAATCACACATGTGACAGTTGTAGCCTCGTAGCGTCACCCGCCATTGAAGGCATTCAGTTGTGCTTATGGCTCAATGGCCACATGTAATAGGATGACCAAGCAGATCGAGACCCAGGCATAATCCAGCATTATATGATTCATGCCCAATGTTGTTCTCAGTGCTCCACACACCCAGTGTGCTAAGGAATTTGAAGTGAATTGTAGAACACAAGAATTAACAAGATCGTCATCCTGAGCTTCAAGTTCCAGATGGAAAGTGGACAACGAAGTCTTTGCTTACTAAGAGTCTTCTTTCTTTCTTCTTTATATTATCGTAGATACCCCAATACCTCGGCCATTAAAAGGCAACGTAAAATGTTTTATTAAATGAAAATGATAATTTGGTGATTAGACGTGGTGCTCAATCCATCCCTTCAGTGAATACCTGTCCAACCATTTTTCAACTATACGTGTCTATCTGCCTTTTAAACATATAGAGACTGTTATCATTTATACAATGAGCAAATAGTTTGTTCCTTTCATTCATTGTCCTGTGTGAAAATGAGTACTTTCTCATATCCAATCTACGCCGTCCTTTCACTAATGCTAGTTTGTGTCCTACAGTAAATGCTACCTTTCTTGTGCAAGAAAAATATTTCTATCAACATCTTCATACCCAATCAATATTAACTTAACTTCAATTTGATCTCCTCTTAACCTTCTTTAAATTTGAAAAAAATACTTCCATCAATATTTTCATAAACAGTCAACATTGAAAAACTTTCATTTGATCTCCTCCTAACTACCTAGTGTAGCTAACCTAAATTCTCTCAGGCCTGACTGTTCTATAATCAGCTTAGCTGCTTTCATCAGTGGTAATTCCATTCATTGAGATCAAGTACTTCATGAGACAAATCCTTTGACGTGTCAAAGAAGTTTTGATGTGTTTGAAAATGTGAGAGGTGTGGCATTGGTAATCACATCTAGGTGGATGTAACATGTGTATGCAAGTCGCGGTGGCGTCTTACTCCCACGTTTCTCAACACCACTCATTATGACGTCAAACAACTTGTTGACACTCAATCTCTGCCGTCCCTCTCTGCGCATCGGATGACGAATTGCAAACCGCCGAATCGTCATCGCCAACACGTACGTAATATTAGTTGACAACATGGTCATCTGAAGCCATCTCGTGACACTGAATAATTTATGATGCCCATTGCACAATCACATTTCTCAATCAAATGACACAGATGTTTTACTGAGGTTCTGGGTTATGCAACAAGCCTCAGCAAGTCACTAAGCTCTCAGTTGCACATTGTACGTACCATCTGCCATGAATGCAGCCGAAATGGCAACCAGCCTTTTTGACAAGGCACCAAGCATCGTTTCATATAGATTAGTAAGTTCCATTGCGAATCATTTATCGCTGTGTGCCTGACGTGCATTTTTGATGAATGAGGCAGATAGCTTAAAAATATGGAAGTGAGACATCTTAAAAACTTTCTGCCGGACTAAAATTGACGAGTTTAATTTGGAAGAAGATTTGAGTTGAGCACGGTGTGATTTCAGTGGCTAATATAAATTCACCATTACTGAACATGCAACAGTGCAGTCCACTTGCGACAGATTCTGTTCAGCTTTCTGAGTTGAATGCGAATGCGTTTTAAGTATGAATGACACACATGAGACGCTATTTCAGTAATTACAAGTATTGCTACGGTGGTGTAATGTCATTATCACTACATGATTGTAACTGATTAAGATCAATTATTCAATCATGATTCCACCAGTGATCAAACCCAGCCATAATTATGAAGAAAAAATATAACCATATCACAAATAATTGATAAAATATACATAAGCAAATGTAAAGAATGTTTGGGGACATCTTGCACAGGACAGCCAGAAAAATGATTGGCTCATCCGGAGAGGCAACCAAAACCAAGAGTTCCCGACTTCATAACATCCAAGTCCGAACTGTCAACAAAGAGGGCACTTCAAGCAGCTCAGCAATGAACAAGTTGGAAATGGATGGTGGAGATGGCCTTGGCCAGACCGAGCGATCTGTACAAGGAAGATTTACCAAAATACCATCACATCCATCAAGAATTCAAATAAGCTTAGAAATATTTCAGCAACTTACCAATGGTATTGTGCCAGCATCTTCATCAACCACAATGATATCTGAGCCGGCGTCCAAAACATCTGCAAAGAGGGATCATTCATTAAACATCTGCAAAGAGGGACCATTCATTAAAAAAAACTACAAATACTATTTGAAACACATACAATGTGCTGGTCCAATGAGACACAATAACAACCAATGTGAACAAAGTGCTTTACACTTCACCCCTGGCGGCAGACCTGTTCATTCCAACACCAACGCAACTTCTCTGGGAAGCATTCAGCCACACTGCAATTACTGTGTGAAGCTTATTTGTTCAAATATATATATATATATGCACTCCCTCTGTACAGCCAACTGAGTGAACTGTGGCAACGTGGAGGGAACAAAACTGTCCAAGCTTTGAAATGGCAGTAAGAGTGTTTGCACCTCGGTACTCTCTGTTGAAAGACATTCTCACCACTGTGTTGCCGTATTCCTTGACAGTATAGCACAAGTAATGGGAAAGTGCATAAAGTGTAGTCACATGTGTGCAAAACGCCCAACAACGTAGTGTTTAGCAGTGGTTCAGACCACCACCCACCAGGCGTGGGTTAATTTCAATTGTTAATTTAATTAACTCAATTAATATAATTTAATTAACTTTATCAGAAAGGCTAGATTAATTAAATTAAATTAATTAACTTCACCAAAAGGGGTTAATTTAATTTAATTGACAAATTACCAATTAACTCTCAATTAAGTGCTCATTTAACAGTTGGTACTACCGAATAATTCACACCCATGTTACCCAGGCATTTCCAAATGGCCTGCAGTCACTATTCCAGTCATTAACCTGACAGAGATCAGTTTAAGGCATGTGTGAATGGGAGGGAGAACATCACAGAGCATTAATACTGTCTGTACCAACAGGAGTTAGCTGGTCATTCAGGCACCTGTGAGTTAGAGGGAAGGCCTAGACAATAGTATGTTCTCTGGTAGTGTGATAAGTTGTGAAATGATGGCTTCTGCAAATCTCTGTCTAAAGTAAACATGTTTGGCTGGCAACTTGCAGCCAAGTGGATCTATGCATTAGACCTATGCATTAGACTATGTATCAACATTTTTTGTACATCTGCAAGTGTACATATAATATGCAGAGCAAAGTAAAATAGCTTCAGTTTATGATCTTTTTACAGCACCAACTGGAATCGAAAGCAAGCCAGTTCTAGTGATACATAAAAAAATTTTGTATAAATATTTAGATGCTAGTGTATAAAGGGGAAACCTAACGATTTAGCATTAAAACACTGCATAAATAACAACTTGGTGCATAGAAATTGTGTATATAGTTATCCAGTTTTGTTAATTTGGTGGTTGAATGTAGGAGGGAACGCCACACCCTGCAAATCTTCAGCCACAACTTTACATTCTTTTCAGAAAAAAAAACATTAATTTTAACAAGCATCTACAACTTTTAAAATGTGATAAAATACCCAATGAACAAATGTCTTGGTATATAAATATTGTATAAGCAAAACACATTTCTTTTATAAGTCAACAATAACGTTCAGATTTGTTTGATGATAATAATAATGTTCCTCAGATGTAATAAATAAAGTAATTCCACCAATACAGGTGTATATATATGAACACTATACTATCGTGACAGTAACGTATAAAATGCGTACATAACAATTAGCATATTATTATTTCAATGATGACTTGTATCAAGTGCTTAAACTTACAAAAAACAGTGACATATGAATGTAATCTGAATTTCTACCAAAACATAATTTAATTGTTAATTGAATTAAAGTTAATTGTTAATTTAATTTAATCGAAGAATTTGGGACATTAATTTAATTGATCTGAGAAATGTGTGAGGTTAATTTAATTGGAACATTTCTGAGTTAATTGCAATTTAATTAAATAACTTTTGCCATGACTGCCACCCACCCCACCAACACGTGGTGTCTTAGCAGTGGTTGAGACCACCACCCACTCCACCAACACGTGGTGTCTTAGCAGTGGTTGAGACCACCACCCACTCCACCAACACGTGGTGTCTTAGCAGTGGTTGAGACCACCACCCACTCCACCAACACGTGGTGTCTTAGCAGTGGTTGAGACCACCATCCACTCCACCAACACGTGGTGTCTTAGCAGTGGTTGAGACCACCACCCACCCCACCAACACGTGGTGTCATAGCAGTGGTTGATACCACCCCTCGCTCCACCAACACTTGGTGTCTTAGCAGTGGTTGAGACCACCGCCCACCCCACCAACACTTGGTGTCTTAGCAGTGGTTCAGACCACCACCCACCCCACCAACACTTGGTGTCTTAGCAGTGGTTCAGACCACCACCCACCCCACCAACACATGGTGTCTTAGCAGTGGTTGAGACCACCGCCCACCCCACCAACACGTGGTGTCTTAGCAGTGGTTCAGACCACCACCCACCCCACCAACACGTGGTGTCATAGCAGTGGTTGATACCACCCCTCACCCGACCAACACGTGGTGTCTTAGCAGTGGTTGATACCACCCCTCGCTCCACCAACACTTGGTGTCTTAGCAGTGGTTGAGACCACCCCTCACCCCACCAACACGTGGTGTCATAGCAGTGGTTGATACCACCCCTCGCTCCACCAACACTTGGTGTCTTAGCAGTGGTTGAGACCACCGCCCACCCCACCAACACTTGGTGTCTTAGCAGTGGTTCAGACCACCACCCACCCCACCAACACATGGTGTCTTAGCAGTGGTTGAGACCACCGCCCACCCCACCAACACGTGGTGTCAGACATAACATTATGCATGAGAATCCTAGTTGTACAGTAGTTTGGCAGTTAGAGCACATGGCTGTTATAACTGACAGGACTAGGATTCAAGTCCACCTACTCTGGTTTTGAAACTAGAGCAATTTCGTTCATCCAACTTTGTTTATGTCTTTTGGAAAAGACACTGAAAAGCCGTTGGTCCCTTCTACCTGGTGTCTAGGGCTAGAAAAGTAAAAGATAATAAAACTAGGAAATGGAAAAAATCTGTCATGAATTCACATAACCAGAAAAAATATAATGAAGAGCAACTACAGTGATTACAGAGTTAAGAGACCTTAGTTGTGAACGCTGCTTATTAGAATGTGGTTTGACAACAGTGGAAACTAGGAGACTACGAAGAGACCAAATAGAAGTGTTTACAATACTGAATGGTTATTAGAATATTGATAGGAATATGTTCTTCAAACTTAAAGAAGGCAGTAGAACCAGAGGACACAAAGCTACATTAGTTAAGGAACAGTGTAGGTTGGACATGAGAAAGTGCTTATTCTCACAGAGGGTAATAAATGAATGGAACAAACTGTCAAATGATTGTATTAATGCTAGTAGTGTGAATATGTTTAAAAATAGAATTGACAGATATCTGATAAGGGTGGGCTATATATAGATTACAAAATGGTTGGAATCTCCATAAGCCAATGGCTTCTTTGTCCACTTGCCATCTGGAACTTGTAGGGGCAATCTTATTAAATCTTGTTAAAACGAATGGTCTCGATCTATAAAAAGAACCATGTTTACGGACACTGTATTAGCTGGTGCCATAAACATGATAATGAAGTAAGCACCGTGAGCGCCGGTCTAGACGGATACTGATGCTATAAATGACACTTTCTTATTATTCTCTTATTATTCTCCTTCCAAAAGTAGGAGATTTGACAGACATGACTAACGGTACGTGATCAATACAACTGTTCTCACAATGATTCATAATGATCTTGTTGTATTGAAAATTATGATGAATTTGACAGTTGCTATACTTGGCACAATGAACTGATCAGGACGCATCATTGTAATTTGACAATTTATCATCACCTGTCATATAGCAATACATCAGATCATTTCACAATTGAATGCTACTCAAGATTGTACGTAACTCTTTAATAAACCATAATTTTTCTAAGTTGGTCTTACTTTGAAGTTGTGTTGATATGCATTACATTGCCATGCGATAGTTGGAAAAAAAACTGACATTGCATCTTGATGAATCTACCACAGAGGCACGTTGGCAGAGACAACATCGCACGCAGTATCAATGAATTCTATTGACAAAGGAACTGTCCACAAAAACAGCAAATAGACACAGATAATGCATACTGTAAACACAGTGCCTTGATCTGATGAACAATAAAAAGATGATCCAATCCATGGCCAATGGCCACATGGCACTAACGTCTGACAGTGAAATACTGCATTTTATTTTTTATGCAGTTCACAATCTTTCAATCAAATGCACATATTTTTAATTACTCCCATTCAAATGAAACAACAGGTTAAAAAGTGTGAGATGCCAAGTGATAATCTTTTGAGCGTTCACTTTGTCATCAATAATATACATTAACGAGCAAATTGTTTACTGATTCAAAATCTCTGGATTACTGAGTTAAATTTTTCAGCAAAATGAAGATGTGGTGCCCAATTTCTACTTCTGGATATGGAATGCTGATTTATGGACCAGTATTGAGTATTAAAGCGGCTTCCTGAAATGGTTTAGACCATCGTGAATCTGGTTCACTTATGTCCAGACATGTGGTGTGTGACTAGTTTAAGTAATGTGGGCAGTCTGTTTAATAAAACATGCCTATTTTTGTTCAAATCATTGAAAAAATTGACTTTAGTTGATAGCTCTGGTAAGGATCGAAATAGTGTATATCCAAAATGGCATGCACTGTGTGGGTCAATGCTGATCATGGGCGTGACCTCCATTGTCTCGCCGATCACATGACAAAGTTAAACAATTTCACCAAAGAAGAAAAAACTTTTTTCAGCAATTCTATTTTCATTTCAGTTAATGCTTGAACAAACATTAACTAATTTAATAGTTTGTCTAATGATTTCACAAAAACTACATAAAAGGTTTGAACTTGAAAATGAGACTAGCAAAAAAATCTAACTGATCAAGCACCTTTAACATTTTGAAATTTCACTGCCATGAAATTATGTTTAGATAAAGAAGATAAAGAAGGTTGGTGTCCAAGTAAAGAAGGTTGGTGTCCAGATAAAGAAGGTTGGTGTCCAGATAAAGAAGGTTGGTGTCCAAGTAAAGAAGGTTGGTGTCCAGATAAAGAAGGTTGGTGTCCAGATAAAGAAGGTTGGTGTCCAGATAAAGAAGGTTCGCCTGTATATGAGTTTAATGATTATCTTGAAGTAGCTCATATGACACATTCTTGGCTCAACCTTCACTGTCAACTATTTCTGCCAGTAATGTCACCTGATGCTGAATACACATTATTCGACAGACCCTAAAAATATCTTTTAATACATGATGGATGTTGGCAAACTGATACGCCGACACACAATTTGTTTTCATTACGCAGTTTCTTTGGAAATTTTCCTTATCACACACCATAGGATAAATCTGAAGTTAAACCATCAGACCAATTACCAAGGTTTATTTTCAAAATTCTTTGGCAGTGTAGATATCAAACCACTGTGGACGGATCATAAAGTACGTGTAAAGAATACGCCAAGGGATGCTCTCAAAACACTGGTGTAAGACACTACATGAAACCAATATCATGTAACACCATACCCCCTCCCCTACATGAAGATTTGAGTTACATTACACCCACTCACCTACATGACGATTTGAGTTACATCACACCCCACCCCCTACATGAACATTTGAGTTACATCACACACCCTCCCCTATATGAACATTTGAGTTACATCAAACCCTCTCCCCCACATGAATATTTGAGTTACATCACACCTTCTCCCCTACAAGAACATTTGAGTTACATCACACACCTCCCCCTACAAGAACATTTGAGTTACATCAAACCCTCTCCCCCTACATGAACATTTGAGTTACATCAAACCCTCTCCCCCTACATGAACATTTGAGTTACACAGACTTGTAGATATCAGTGAAAATCACCTCAACCTTTATGCTCTAACCATCTAATTACATTGATATTTATCCATCATAACGCAAAACTGCCGACACACGCTGGAAGTCACCACCTTTATGATGGGTTATCAGAATATAAAGAATGGTTTGGAGAATAACACAGCGATAAATAAAATAAAAAACATTTCACAAAAAACAAGTAATGAAACCATGACATCTACCAGGTAATTAGCTTTACTTCAAGAGGACAGTGGATGGTCACTTTCAAGCATACATTCCAAATGCAGATGTCATTCGCAGAGCCACACGGTTTCATTAATGCAGCCTGGTGCGACCTCGCACATACACCCTAAAGCACTGCTAATAAAAAAACCTGTCTTTGAAAATCTTTGCTTGAAACACTGCCAAGTGCAACAAATAGCATCTTCATGACAGACTTATTCCTGTAATTTAAATATCGCCTTCCGCAACGATACACCGTTCTGACCTCTGATTAGAGGTTCTGCTTGGCCGGTCAACCAGAACATTTAATCGTGATTCCGTGTGATTATGCAGAGCATATTTTCCTCTTGACTGCCCAAGACTATTTACGATACTAAGAGTTTAGTTACTGCGTGTCCGCTAGCCCTACTTGGATAGGTGCAAAGCAATTAAAACCAAACTGATCTGAGACAAATCAAAATTACAGATAATTAAATATCTCCATTACAAATATGTAATCAATTTTGAATATGTTTTGAATAAACAACCCCAAAATAGCAAAATAAATTCTGATAGTTTTACAGTGAATAATATTTATTATAATTAATAGCGAAAGCAATTCTGATATTTTTTACAGTGAATGATAATTATTATAATTAATAGTGACGCAAATTCGGATATTTTTACAGAACTTGCTGTCTACGGTAAGAATGTACAAACTGAGATGGTATGGTCATGTAACAAGGTCCACAGGCCTCCAGGTCACCCTCCGCACGCACGCACACACACACACACACACAGAGAGAGAGAGAGAGAGAGAGAGAGAGAGAGAGAGACAGAGAGAGACAGAGACAGAGACAGAGAGAGAGAGACAGAGACAGAGAGAGACAGAGAGACAGAGAGAGGAGACAGAGGGAAGATAGGAAGGCAGAAATAACTTGACAGACAACTTGACTGAACATACAGGGTGTGACTACCATGGGACAGACAACGGTGGAGACAGGTTGTGAGATAGGTGAAGAATGCTGGCAGTATACTCATGCCCCAGTATGGGATTCCATCAAATTAATTAGTCATTATGGCATCAATATTCTATGAGATGTGATAATTATTATTAATTACACACAGACTGATGTGTTGCCATATATTATGTCTGTAGGGGATTCTGAAAGACTTATTTCAAATAAAGACGCCTTACTGGCAGTTGAGATACTGCTTTGATTATAGAATTTTGGTTCAGCCAAACAAAATTTTATTTCGTCAAATCTAAATAAAACTTTTTTACAAATGAGCTAGCCTGGCCTAGTCGACATCCGTTAGGCATGGTTTTCCTTGAAATGAGTCTGAAATTAAACGACAGGAGTGAAAAAGTTGTGAATTAAGCAGCATATTTTTCCAGTGTTGCTGATTCATCACGTTTCCTTCCACAGTTGGAAATTATGTATTCACAAAAAAACTATGTTGGTTTTGGGAATAACACGGCAGACATGGCTTTGAGGGGATGTGGTGCTGAAAGGTCACCCCCATGCAGACCTGGTAGGGTTAATTTGCTCAAATATGATGCAGCCACAGGTGTAGATATGATGGATTAGTTGAAGCTTTTGAATGGCAAACATTCTTTGGCCCTTGGCAGGTCTAACACTAATCGGTCACCCATGTATCACCTGTGTGGCGTGGCATGGTTCCAAAAGGGCGGCAAAGCTGTTGGTGTCTGGTCAATATTTTTCAAAGAAATACCTGCCAGGTGTAGCCAGAAAATGTGATAAAATGTTTCGGGAAGGTAATTTACTATCAGAGGTTATACTGGCATTGGCTCCAGGAGTTTCTTTGAAGTTGTTTTGGTCAACACTCAGCCATGCTGTGGAACACCCAGCCAGAGAACACCCCAGCTCATATTAAAGACTAATTTTCTTTCATTACCATGTGAGGAATAACATGTCTGTGTCTCCTTCCCTGTGTTTTAATAACCTCTAATATATTAATAATCGTAATGTTTTATATATACTTTTAAGTAGTTTAATAAGTGATTTAATCAGTCCTACTATTTTATACTCTTTACTTTTATCTAAATATATAAATAATGTATGCACTTTTATGTAAAGCGGCTGACAGCATTTTATTTTATGTGGATTCAGGCACTATATAAATTCCTATTATTATTATAACGAAAAACAGGCCTATATTAAATGAATGCAGTTTCACATCAAACATACTTTTACATCTCGGCATCACTGCACTGACAAAGGCCTACATAGAGCCAAAC
Organism: Lamellibrachia satsuma; assembly: GCA_033239005.1. Taxonomy (NCBI): domain Eukaryota; kingdom Metazoa; phylum Annelida; class Polychaeta; order Sabellida; family Siboglinidae; genus Lamellibrachia; species Lamellibrachia satsuma. The sequence goes on along the minus strand of BSQZ01000011.1, from coordinate 11,229,417 downwards.
ATATTTAAGCTGACAGAATTCCAGGGACTCGTGTCAAACCAGTATAGTCTCATGGCCTGCTATGATTAGTAGATTCTATTAACCTGGCCAATGACCCATTATGACAGAAATAAGGTGTTCCAATGGTCCAAATCTCCATTGTCAGTGATTTAGTTACACCGAAGAAACCCTGCCCTTGCCAAGCAGTACTTTAATATCGTGAATCTGACAGTGCCTGCAGCCAAGTAACTTAATAAAAAAATTGCTATGCAGCCAGAAAACGTGACCTTTGGGAAGGTAATTTACTATCAGAGGTTATGCTGGCATTGGCTCCAGAAGTTTGTTTCGAAGTTATTTACAATTCCGTTAAACAATTGTTTAGCACCTGCTCCGATATCTGCAATTTTTCACTGAAAACCCCCAGACCAACCTTGCCACCAGGGGCTTCTGACTATATCAGTATTTCTGGCAGATCGACCTGTTGAAATGCTGATTTTTTAGTTGCTGTGGTAACCAATAATATTTCTCACTCAGATTTAAGAGGCTCGCATACAGGAACTTAACTTTAATTGATTATAATCTGTCATTGCTGGTCACACGGATAATGATGAGCATTTCATGGGAATGCTCTTTGAAGTTTGGGCATGGGCATTGGCAAGGGTACTATAATACTACTACCACCCCTGGCTAGTGGGGATGAAACAGACTTTCTCATGAGAAACATCCGTGTATAGCCGTAAATGGAATGAACAACCAAAACTATGGCAACAATCATCTGAAAATAGGAATTTAATTCATCATCACCATTGGTCAGCAGCTTAATTTAAATGATGGCAGAAATAATCTGAAATAAGGATTTTATATGACCACATTACAACAATCCTGCTTCCTGCTACAGTTCCTTGCACGGCAGAATGCACTGAGCAAGAAAAGGTTTTTGCCAAAAATATATGATGTGACCACCCAGAAAGTATTGAATAAGACTGTTGATCCCTCCTTTGAGCACAGGAATGCCTGCCTGTCATGGGGGATGGTTCGGCACAGCGTTAGTTTGTTTGGTACTAGACTGTATATAGCCACACAATAGAATGAGTGTTGCAATTTCACAATTATTTTATAAAATATTAGCCGAGTTGCCCGGCGTTGCACAGGCAAAAAGGCAGCATGAGCTTTTGACTCCTTGCACTACCCAGTCACGGCAGTGTGAATGGCAATGACATCTTCATGTCTGAAAAATCATGTACAACTGCCGGTGAAGCCTTCGTAGCGTATGAAGGAACTTATGTGGACATTTGATGTAGATTACGTAACTCGAACTATCATAGAAATCACGCATAGCATTGTGAACAATTGTACATAACTGTGAACTCCTACTGTTCTATGCTACATGTCCGCATAGGTTCCTTCATAATATCCCTACTCTTGGGAGGTAATTTTATCCTCCCTATGTCTGTCTTAAAGCTCCCCTGGATCACCCTGCAAAGCTTCACCCGGAACGGCTGTGCATAGGTAGTAACGGACGGACGGACGGACGGACGGACGGACGGACGGACGGATACTTTGTTTTATAGATTATATTACACTAGATGTGACAAGCATCAACAAGTTGATCCATTCAATGTGGTAGTTTGATAACGGGCTTGACAGTGTTGCAGTTAATATTATCTCCGATTAGACCATTATTTTGTCTCTGATAACTGTTAGGTGGTGTGGGACATATGAATGAAGTAATCAGTGTGCGGAACTCTGTACCTAAGCCAATTATTTATAATTGAACACATTTTTCAACGTAGATAACATTATGATAAGTCGAACAGTTCACTAGTCAAAACTACCACTGACATCTATAAAAGATGATATTGTTAGAATTTCCACAAATGCCTCCTTCATTACCTTGCCAGATTACTTATTATTTTATCAAGCTGATAAAATATATCTGAAGAAGTTACTTTATTCAGAAGTCATCCTTGCTGTCAAATACATCAGTACTCCTGGCAGATTGACCTGTTACACATCTGATCAGAGTAAGACCCTGTTCAGGAGTGTTTATATTTGACAATAAAAAGACTAATATATATATATATATATATATATATATATATATATATATATATATATATATATATGTATATATATGTATACATACACACACACCATTAGTAGTTAAAACATAAAAAAATAAAGTGTCAATATTTACATTCAAATAAGTAATAAAAAAATATTAATGAATAAATAACTAGAATAATATACAATTACTAAGCAATAATGAGTGAATACTGCACCTGGGTTAGCATACAAGATGTGAAAATAACCACCTAATAATTTGTTATACTCAGACTACCCGTAATTCCTTCATTAGGTTTTCTTCGACTTCTACACGCGTTCCACTGCATACATAATTATGTAAAAATCACTAGTAATGCTGCTCGTAACGTCATGTGTTCACCCCAGCTGCTGCCGCTGAGGCTCGATGTCAGCTCATTCTCTGCTGTCATCAACGGTGTGAGACATCTCACAAAAACGCAGCAACAGTTCATTTAATTCAGGCAGGGCCTCAATTAAGTTGACGTGCGGTCTGATATTCTTAGCCGGCAACCCACAAACTTGTCTTATAGGCAGGCTGCTAATTATACCACTGGGCGAGAGCAGGCACCTCGTTGATGATAAAACAGAGAGACACTGGCCAAGTGCTCTCAATTTGTGTACTCCAAACAGCCAACTCTTGGGCCAACGCAGGAGTTTTTCCATTACACATTATCCTGCATGTGATCTTTTACTTCCCCTGGCATATAGATACCAGATAGAAGGGACCAACAGCTTTAAGCGCCAAAAGACACAAAGTATGGTAAAAAAATTGCCCAAGTTTCAAAATGGCAGCAGGTGGACTTGAAAGCCCGGTCCTCTCGACTGACCATCCGTTCTAAGCAATCTAGCCACTGAGCTGTCACGTCCTGTCCTCTCTAGGCAATCTAGCCACTGAGCTGTCGTGTCGTGTCCGCTCTAGGCAATCTAGCCACTGAGCTGTTGCATCCTGTCCGCTCTAGACAATCTAGCCACTGAACTGTCACGTCCTGTCCGCTCTAGACAATCTAGCCACTGAACTGTCACGTCCTGTCCGCTCTAGACAATCTAGCCACTGAACTGTCACGTCCTGTCCGCTCTAGACAATCTAGCCACTGAACTGTCACGTCCTGTCCGCTCTAGACAATCTAGCCACTGAACTGTCACGTCCTGTCCGCTCTAGACAATCTAGCCACTGAACTGTCACGTCCTGTCCGCTCTAGACAATCTAGCCACTGAACTGTCACGTCCTGTCCGCTCTAGACAATCTAGCCACTGAACTGTCACGTCCTGTCCGCTCTAGACAATCTAGCCACTGAACTGTCACGTCCTGTCCGCTCTAGACAATCTAGCCACTGAACTGTCACGTCCTGTCTGCTCTAGACAATCTAGCCACTGAACTGTCATGTCCTGTCTGCTCTAGACAATCTAGCCACTATACTGTTGCGTCCTGCTGTGCTTTTAGCCTTCTACCCACCCGGACCTCAAACTCAGATGTGTTTTCTTCAGATAGCTGTTACACTGCAGGTGGCAGCATTGTGTAAGAAACTGAACATCTTGAAGAGTTGGAATCAGAACCCAATCCAGGGAAATATAAGTCTGCAAAGGCTTAAGCGATCACATGAAATCTGACACTCATAATTGATTAGCAAAGCTTTTGACACGACTTGGCGTGGACACTCCTCAACAAAGTGTTTCAATTCATGTATTCATGCGCATGATCTGTGAATGTGCACACGGGTATGGCATGTCTTTAGAAAAGCATGCATTAAACAGAAGGATGTTGTACCTAACAAAGTGGACTGATGACTTAACCATAAATCAGCCTGCCTGGTGTTTGTTGATCAATGTCAAATGCATTTTATGCTTTGATTTCATTCATGAACGCACACTGTGCAATGTTGTGGGTGGGCCCAATGCCAGTATATCTTCCGATAACAAATGACCTTCATGAATGACATAGTTTCTGGACAAACATATTGGGGAATTTCTTTGAAAAATTAAATATTCCAGTCTAGACAATAACCACGATGTTGCCACCCTTTTGAACCACCAAGCCAGGTAGGTGGTAATATGGGTGGTCTATTATAATCCTGCCAAGGGCCAAAGAGGGTCCACCAATGGTAGGCTTCTGTCAGTCCATCATAACTAATCCTGTGGTGGTGTCCTAATCGAGCGAATTAATCCTAACAACTATAGGTGTATCCTTTCTGCACCAAGTCCCCCAAAGCCAAGTCTTATTGTTTTTTCATGAATACATAATTTCCGATCCTGGAAGGAAATGCTGTGAATCTCCAGCATTCTGAAATACAGAAATAGAATGATATTTGTTGAAATTCTCAACTTGCATTTCTCACTTAATGTTGGTACCTCCTGGCATGTCGTTTCGGAAACATGGTGACTTCTGCAATATCACTGTTTCATAACAAACAACAATTCTGTAAAAAGGAATCAAAGCACTTGTATTAAAAAGCATTTAATTTTAACAGTGGCATATCTACGATCTCATGCTATCATGTAGTGGCGCAACGGAAAAACACGGAGACAATAAATTAAACCAAAAGGGGGCCATAAATTGCCTCCCCCTAAATAGTAAATACAGTACTGAATTTTAAAGTGCAGTTGTTTAGGAGTTTGAACAATAAGCTTTGTGTACCAAGTATGTACTGTGATAACATACACAGTCTGGTACATTTGGTGTGCGAATGCGTGTCTACAGAAATACCTGTGTCTGAATATACATAATTTTTACAATGTCAGCTCATATTAAAACACAAACAATAAATAAAAATATCTTGTTTCATTGTCACAAAAAAGAATAAACACTGTAACAGAATACACCCCACAATCTGGGATGTACACTTAACTATTACAAAGCCATACCGCACAATCTGTAATTACAACGTCAATGTCAGTGTCACATCACATTAATATTACAACAGCTGAGGAGGTGGTCTCATCTCACAGCACTGACTAGGGGTTCATGATCACGATCTTTTACTAAATGGTACATGGTCTTGCAGGAAGAAGTGAAGTCAATAAAATGTTCACCTAAAGCACTACATACTTCACCGAGATCAACTGATTAATAATTCGGAATCTGAAGGAGAAGAGACACCTGGACAATGAAGTGGGTGCCACTGCATGTAACCACAGGTGAATGGTGAACACAAATGGTACACAGGGAAACTACAGAACAGCATACAGCGTGTAACGTGGTATTTAGTGCACACTGTGCATAATAGTCATGATAGATACAGAAACAGAGAGAGGAGGGAGAGAGTGAGACAGGGAGAGGTGGAGGGAAAGAGAGGGAGAGAGAGAGATAGAGGGTGGGAGGGAGGGAACGAGAGAAGGAGGGAGTGGGAGAGGGAGGGACAGAGAAAAAGTGGAAGAGAAGGAGACAGGGAGAGAGATAGTGAGGAAGAGAGTGATAGAGCTAGATTTGGAGAGGAAGAGAGAGAGGGAGATATTTTGATAATGGGAGTCAGGGAAACAGAGACGGAGAGATTTTTCTAACAATTTCTTAGCACTCAACTTATTAAATAATTGGCATAATATCAATCTCTTGGTTTCTTCATAAAAAAACTGCCCCAAGTATAAATAAATTAGCTTGCACTTTTAATTAGTTGCGTCTTATTCTTTTCATCATGGACATAGAATTGGTTCAATAATTTTACATTTAATTTCAGATGACATTTTACAACTCTTTACTCACAATGGTGAGAAACAATGATGGTGACATCTTATAACTAATGGTGAGAAATAATGATGTTGAATATAATTTTAAATAATTTCTATTATTATTCAAATGCCATATTGGGACTCATGCTGGTTTTGGATTGACATGATTTGCATGCTTAAAAGCAACCAGAACCTGATATAATTCACACAGATGTCATGTGAAACCATTTGGATAGAGTTTGTGCTGTTTTTGTGTCGCAAGACTAGGGAGCTTTTGTAAAATGTTTCATATATACAGTAGAACCCCTCTAAAGAGAGACTGAGATAATCTGATTAAGAGGGTGGCTTGATTACAGAGGTTACTCAGATCATCTACAGATTTCCATATTTGGCAAAAAAGGCTGTGATAGAGTGGCCTTTTTCGAGGTGTGGCTACTTGTACTGTAATTGATCTGCAACCAATCACTGGCATGCTGCACCATTGGTGCAATGTTGTCCAAAAATGGCCCCCTTTTACGACCTGGATGGGCCATTGGCCCACTTTTCCAAGATCCTAGATTGAACCCTGACACCAGCTAGAACAATCAAGAGATCAACATACTAGAGATGGTTTTCACAATTGCGGAAGGTGGAAAATGGGAAGTCAGAGAAAGAAGGTCTTGTTTCTTAGCTAATTCTCAACACCGTAACCATACGTACAGCACTGATGCAAGTGAGCCTACTTGGTGTTTGCCAAATAAACTGTATGCTCCAATTTCGTCCATGAAAGCACCCCACGAGGTCTGATGTCAGATCAATACCAGAATGTCCTCTGAGAATCTCCTGTACTAAATTACCTTCACAAAGTTCTCATTTCTTGGCTACAACCTTCAATGATAATCAAGTGAACACCACCTCTTCCATTGACGCTGCTCGCCATTCTGGACCTGTGTGGGCGGATTGTGGATGATGCTCCTGTTAAGGCTGTAGACTGTCTACTAGAAGAAGGCTTCAACCAATTCATCATAATTACACGGTGTGTCCTAAGATGATATGAGAACAGGTGACTTGTCATCTTAGGACACACCGCGTAATTAACATGCCCTCTTTATGACAACAGGTGACTTAAAGAGGGCATGTGACCTGCCTGCAAATTACCACAAATTCTTCTACAGTTACTATTGTACATGTGCTTTCTGGTAACACTTGATGTTTCTGAGAGGCAACCTAATTGGGCTAGAATCAGATTAATTTCATATCCCACCCGCTGTGATTCTTGCGATTTCAATACTATAATGATAAGCTATGTAGACCATTCAGTCTTTGTCTGTGGATCATTGCTACAATCACAAGTGTTGGCATCATCCAAGTAGATCCCCTCCCACAGCTGTTCGACCAATTCATGTCATCAGATGGTGTACATGCATTTTAGGTTTTCATATTTTAGGCGGAAGGTGGATAATACTTCTGCCAAGGCCAGAAGCTCACTACCAGAAGATGGCTTCAACCAATCCATCATAATTACACGGTGTGTCCTAATTGAGCATGTCAAGTATGACTGTGCCATTTTTGTACCTGACTCTCCATGTTTGATGTCATTTCCTAATTCTGTTCTCCAAATGTAAAATAAAAAGGGCACAAGAGGCCATGTCACCTAACAGAATGATGCAGAAAATGACATGACAGTAAGGGAAATGCCTTGACAACAAAGGACATTTAGGGGACATGAGAGAAAGGGACACAAGAAGACATGACAGCAAGGGACACAAGAAGACATGAGAGCAAGGGACACAAGACACAAGAGCAAGGGACACAAGAAGATATGAGAGCAGGGGACACAAGAAGACATGAGAGCAAGGGACACAAGAAGACATGAGAGCAGGGGACACAAGAAGACATGAGAGCAAGGGACACAAGAAGACACGAGAGCAAGGGGCACAAGAAGACATGAGAGCAAGGGACACAAGAAGACATGACAGCAAGGGACACAAGAAGATATGAGAGCAAGGGACACAAGAAGGCACGAGAGCAAAAGACACAAGAAGACATGAGAGCAAGGGACACAAGAAGACACGAGAGCAAGGGACACAAGAAGACATGACAGCAAGGGACACAAGAAGACATGAGAGCAAGGGACACAAGAAGGCACGAGAGCAAGAGACACAAGAAGACATGAGAGCAAGGGACACAAGAAGACATGACAGCAATTGACACAAGAAGACATGAGAACAAGGGACACAAGAGGACATGAGAGCAAGGGACACAAGAAGACATGATAACAAGGGACACAAGAGGACATTAGAGCAAGGGACACAAGAAGACATGAGAACAAGGGACACAAGAAGACATGACAGCAAGGGACACAAGAACACATGAGAGCAAGGGACACAAGAACACATGAGAACAAGGGACACAAGAGGACATGAGAGCAAGGGACACAAGAAGACATGAGAACAAGGGACACAAGAGGACATGAGAGCAAGGGACACAAGAGGACATGAGAGCAAAGGACACAAGAGGACATGAGAGCAAGGGACACAAGAAGACACGAGAGCAAGGGACACAAGAACACATGAGAGCAAGGGACACAAGAACACATGAGAACAAGGGACACAAGAGGACACGAGAGCAAGGGACACAAGAAGACATGATAACAAGGGACACAAGAGGACATGAGAGCAAGGGACACAAGAAGACATGAGAACAAGGGACACAAGACATGACAGCAAGGGACACAAGAAGACATGAGAGCAAGGGACACAAGAAGACATGAGAACAAGGGACACAAGAGGACATGAGAGCAAGGGACACAAGAGGACATGAGAACAAGGGACACAAGAGGACATGAGAGCATGGGACACAAGAGGACATGACAGCAAGGGACACAAGAAGACACGAGAACAAGGGACACCAGAAGACATGACAGCAAGGGACACAAGAAGACATGAGAGCAAGGGACACAAGAAGACATGAGAGCAAGGGACACAAGAAGACATGCCAGCAAGGGACACAAGAAGGCATGATAGCAAGGGACACAAGAAGACATGCGAGCAAGGGACACAAGAAGGCATGATGGCAAGGGACACAAGAAGACATGATAGCAAGGGACACAAGAGGACATGAGAGCAAGGGACACAAGAGGAGATGAGAGCAAGGGACACAAGAAGACATAACAGTAATGGACACAAGAAGACATGGCAGCAAGGGACACAAGAAGACATGACTCCCAACCTACTGAAGTTCTCAGTTTAAAATGTTTGGTGGTAACAAATATCAGGATTATGTTTTAAATAATAAAGTCACTATTGATTTATCATCAGATGATATGACAAATAAGGTATAAATAAATCGCTTTTGCTCACCTCCGTGTAAAATGTCTTGATTCAACGACACGAACTGCTGTTGGTGTCGGCGATAAAACCACCATACGAGTAGCGCAACCACGGTGATAAGTATCGCACCGGCTATCGTGGATCCAATCACAATGGTTATTGTTCTTTTTGCTTGGTGAATATAATCCTGAAAGAATAAAATCATTTTCTAAATAATTTCTAGCTATTTTGTAACAGTCAGTAGAGAACATACTGACACTGTCTCTGTCATAGGAAGACTTCATAACAAACTGTATACCAATTTCAAGAAAGGCTAACCCTCTAACCCAAATATTTAAATGTGATAGGTGTTTTTGTATTATTAGTATTTTTTATTTTCTAAGATTCAGCACATTATTTTGTCTCTATGGTTACCAAAATGTTCCAGATTTTAGATTTTTTTACCTCTAAATAATCATTTCAAATTTAATGAAATATTACTATATAGACTTTGGACCATTTTCCTGATATAATTTTCTTCTTTTTTCCCCCAGATATAATTCCCCCACCATATTCTATTATAGAAAATGGACCCGCCTCTATAGAATTTGAACCCGGGTGTCCATATTCCATTATAGAATATGGACTCCCCATCCAAAATAAATTAAAGTATAAATTAATCTTATTTTAGCTACAGCTATGTAAGAAGACTATGACTTCCATTGCTGCAAATCCATTCACAAGTTCTGTCATTTGTTTGACAAATTAAACAGGAAAAATGAAGCTTTTTCATTTCTCCATTCATCATGTGGGACAGCTTTCTGTCCAGCAAGCCGGTTAACATGATCGCTCTAAACTAAAAACTTTGCTTTGTTAATTGGCTAAAATAGGACCTTTTCGTATTGTTCTCCATGCATGCTTGTGTGGAACGTTCGACAGCATCAGTTACTTTTTATTTACAAAATCTGTATATGTTCAACACAATCATGATCTTAAGAAAGAGTTTCTGTCATATGAGCAATGGCAATGATGGTCATAGTATAAAGGTTCGTCCTTACTACACCCATACCACCAACACGAACTGAGAAGTTCTGCTAGGGATCACATAGCCACTATGCTTTTATATATCATAAATTTATTCACTGATGTCACCTTTAAAGAGTATCTTCTATAACCTGCAAATAATAATTTAATGCTACAATTGTGTACTAATTGCACCCACAAAATACTGTGCATAATACAGAAGAAACATTTACATAACTTACGAAGAAACATTTACATAACTTAAGAAGAAACATTTACATAACTTAAGAAGAAACATTTACATAACTTATCATGTCTTTCTAATAAACACTGCCAAGATAAAAAGTTCAACAATTCAAACCCAAAAATCCACCATGTATCTTGTCTTGTAATATATGATATGTTTTGTTTAAAACAAAAGTAACTATTCCAGCAATGTAACACTGAACACATGACCTACCATATAGAACCAGTACACAAAGGTCCATTATATAGCACATTAACATCCCACAAGATACTTATTCCGCTCAGACATGAGCCAGTGCAGGTACACACACCTATAATCATTGTACGGCTATTGATTCATGCACACTCCAAACCAAATGACCTGTTGTTGTCACTGAGAGAAACATATAATTTAGTTTGGATTACAACTAGCTAAATGATTGACCTGTTCACTTGCTGGAAGTGCCACTGTTTATGAGATTACAACACTGCGGGTGGGTGATTAAAGAGTGTTAATTAAACCTTCTTTAGTTGTAAAGTTCTGATGGCTTGTTTGTGCATGGTGTCTGTCTTGACAGGTATTCACATAGTGTGTCTACGTGCTACCTTATGCTCACACAAAGCTGGTGTTGTCCCTGCAGAAAAGGGGTGGGACATCCCAACTGGGTTGAGGAAATGACATTACATGTTCAACAAACTCAATTATGGCTCATACAAAATTATTATTTTTCAGCTAAACACATTACTACACATGTGAGTAATCAGAAGGTGTTATTATATTTCTTTTGTAACTGCAATAACATCCAGTGTTTAAGTCATGCCAGTTGTAAAGCAAAACAAAATCTGAAATGTCCTAGTGCTCGTTATACTTACAACCTTTAAAATGTACATCTTTGTAAAGGCTGGGATCTAAATTTGCAGAAAACATCATGTAACGATAGCAAATCTGTAAAACAAAGGGCTTCGTGAGCTGGACCAGGATGGTAGATGTTTTTTACCGTAACAAACATTGAAAATGAAGGTGTCAGAATTCCTCTCTTCTCACAGACCTGCCTACACCAAAAATGTCCGGTCAGTAATCCTGCTATGTCTTCATACTAATTTTCAGGAATATAGGCCTGTTGTCAGTAATAGTTCAAAACCGTGTCAAGTATTGTCAGGAAAATGGCACCACTGTCAGTAATACTTTAATACTGGGTTGTTCCTATGGCGATGGTTGCCCCAAAACAGAATTATCATTAATAAACCACGAGAGGTGTTCGGAAGCATTCAGTTAACAGATCAGTAATGCAGATACTCATAACCAGCATTGGTGGTAATGTGCAGAAGTGTAAATGTGTTTAATGTAAATGCATCTATAACCAATTTACACCGTCTACAATTGCTGTACTGTGCTGTACTATCTTTTAAAGTCGAAGTTTAAGCAACTGAAAGAACCTCAATAATTTTGTGGTTTTTAATATTAAATTACCTTTGAAATAAGTTCAGAATCGACAGGTGAAATTTGTAACAAAGAACTTTACATTGCACTCTGTGGCATCTAGTTTTGTCAACACAAGACCCGTCTGATTAGAGTGCTGTCAGCCTACTTCAGGCCTGGTATTCTTAGATAAGTGATCGTCGTGACCAATTAAAATTCCGTAATATTTTTATCCCTCGCCGTAATACCGTAATTTGAGGTGTATTTCCGTAAACATTCCGGACAATCCGGAATGGTAGGCAGGTCTGCTTCTCATATGATAATACAGGTTGTATATCGATATACAATGATTATAGTTATGTACAACTGTATATGACTGACAAGATGCATACATCGTAGAGCCTAACCTTGAAAAATATAATTTATTGTACACCGGTTTCAGGTTTAAATTGCTTATCATTCTGTACTGGTAAATGTATAGGTAACTCAACTACTGCTGCTCTATTAAACGATGACACCCAGTCATTTCATGTGAGAAATGTTCTATAATGAGAACATTTAGTGGCTGCGGATGCAGAGTCGAAGAGGGAGATCAGGATGTGGGCTTAGTGGGATTGTAAGGGCACATGAGGTGAGACGAGAGTACGGAGACGAGCATCAAGGGATTGGCTAAGTGATGTGAGGTGTCTGCTGAATGTTGGGTGGCAAGGAACAAGTGACCGGAAGACATAAAAGGAATGGATGGCTGAAGACTCCTGGGTATTGAGAATAAGTTCGTGGAAGCAGCATTCGGATAGTGGTGATATCAAAGATTGATCAAAAGGACTATATCAGGATTCTTGTCATGGGTGACCCGAGTAAAAAAACAGGAACAGAAAATCATTAGCCCGACATGTAGTTGGATGAGTGGGATAAAATATTGATGAACACATGTATCCAGAATGCAGGGATACAGATGTATCAGTTATCATAATACAGATGTATCAGTTATCATAATACAGATGTATCAGTTATCATAATACAGATGTATCAGTTATCATAATAGCAATGTATCAGTTATCATAATAGAATGAGACAATCTGCAGACACATGTGGAAAAAAGACAAGAGAATGGAGCATTGCCAACAAGAAAAGACAAGAGAATGGAGCATTGCCAACAAGAAAAGACCAAGAGAATGGAGCATTGCCAACAAGAAAAGACCAAGAGAATGGAGCATTGCCAACAAGAAAAGACATGAGAATGGAGCATTGCCAACAAGAAAAGACCAAGAGAATGGAGCATTGCCAACAAGAAAAGACAAGAGAATGGAGCATTGCCAACAAGAAATATATGTATAGCTGTATAAGACACTTGCGCGGCCTGCCTGAAGATGAATTAAGGAAGAATATGAAAAACATTAACAGGAAACAAAAGTCATGGTTTTGGGCCTACGCACCTATAAGAGTTACTAAAACATAAGAATTTGCAACTACAATTAAGAATATCATGCAAGTGTTTTACTAGGAAAACCTTGTTGAACACAAATCTTAATTTCATGGGCTGCGCCATACTGTTAAATAACCCTATGTCATGAGTGTGGGTAATCTAGCAAAATTTGCTCACCAAATGAAAATATATTTGTGTAAACGTATTCCTACACTTGCCAATAAAATGTGGCAATGTTGTTTGCATCAAAACTTTAATTTTGTAACAAATGTCGGCCTTTGTTTACTAAATTAGTCCTCTTTATGACTAAAATAGCAAGTGTTTTTGAGACTTTGTGTTAGTTGTGTATGTATACATCACTTGTTGTCTATGTTACCTGATTTTCATAGGGCTGTGCATGCGCTTATCGGTCTGGTTAACACATCAGTGGTCAGTCAACTGGAGAAATAACTTTTTTGAAAACCAAAACTATATAGATCATTTTTAAATCAAACCAAACAAGGCATGGTCTCAGTTATAACTGACTATAACCTCAATTGTCTAAGAGAACTGGTCAAGAACAGTTGCTCTAGAAAGACTGTAAGTGTCCGTGAACAGAACATGTAACGTTTGATGACAATCCATTAGCAAGTGTTAAACCACAACAAAGTACACAGCTGACTCCTGTCCAACTAGTAATAAATTGCACCATAGGACAATCTGCACCATTCTTATTCATTGTCACCAGTTTGAGCACCAACTGACATCCGCATGATGCGTCCCTGCTAACAACAGAGCACAACTGTACAGGAATGTATGGACTTAGGATACTTTATATGCGTAAGGCTGCTTATGTGTGATTTACCATTCGTACTGAATGCGTGACTTTGTGCTATGACAAGTGTCTCAAAAGAGGCAAGCTTTTGCATACAACAGCTCTGACAGGCAGTTTTTAGGGAGAACCAACTGTATTTCTCCGTGGTATTACAAAAATGTACAAATCTCTTGGTATCATACACAAACATAAACAAGTACGGTAAGGTAAGATAAATGTTTTTGTTACGTAACATTATGTTCATGTTTGAACATAGTTAACATATTTGTATTAACGGGCTGCCAAATAAGTTACTGGTATCCTAGCCAATCAGAATGCAAACTTTCTAAAAACATCCAGCAAAATATACACAACTAGCTCCTTCTAATATAATCCAAAATTTACTAGCTACACTTTGAATGCTCCACACCTCAAATTCGGAAATTCCTGCATTCTCCCAACGCTGCATGACAGCCACGCCCTAGGGTTGTGATCACCAAACACTGGGACTTGACATCCTGGAATACACCCTGCTGACCTGGTAAAATGAGTGTAACACACCCTCAAATTTCAAAGGGTACACATGTTCTCCTTTTGGGCCTGAACAATTAAGGGTTCTTTCATCCGAAAGACAAAGTCAAGGCAACTACATACACATCTACCACAGCTAGGAAACAGGGTTTGGAATGTCATAAAATATCTCATGATCAGATTTCAGAAATGTCCTGTTGTAGAACGCAGCAGCAAATAATTTGATCATTTATACTGTGACATTTACCCAAGTCCCTATCTGCTTTTTCTTTCACACAGGTGCCAAGCCAGACATCAGTCTGAAAGTGTAGGTGTGGCATACTATTCAACCATAGCTTCTCATCTGATCCCATACAGAACAGGGTATGAAAGGGCTACTGTGTGACATACCTTTCCCTATCTGTGTGGGCATCACACCCTGCCCTATGACTATACAGTAGAGAGACCAGGGACAACTAGCTGTTGACAGAGACATCGGGTAAATCAGGCACCATCACCTGCTGGTCTCTGGGTACAGCACTTCAAAGACATCCACTTAATTCAGCTTTTTCACTGCAGCTTTATATGAACGTGCTAGCGGCTAGAGAATACTGCTGCGAAAGCGAAAAATGCCCTAAAGCAGTAAAACATTCTTACCTATGTTAGCCATGACTTAATTAACATGTCACAGAGAGACCTGTTAAGTTTCTGAAATGGTTAAGCTGGAGATTTTTTACGCGATAAAAAATCACGCCGTTTGCACCACCGAGGACAGGAATTTAGCACCAGCTAGGAAACAAAAACCAATGAATAAATATGAATAATAAAACCCAAAAAAATCCTTCTTTGAGTAACTGAAAACAGAATATTTTTTAACCGGAGGCGTAAGACATTTCATCTCAAACCCATGAGAATGTGAGATGAATACAAAAAGCAGGAGTCTCCCACCAGAAATGGAAGATTTAATAGGTCTGGTTACAGACTAGAATTTCCAGCTACTAAGCTATTCTAATTTCCCACATAGCATTGAAATACACGCTTTGGTCTTCTTCCTGCCAGAGCGCATCAGATTCTGCAGCTGCCAACAGTCCCAACAGAGATGGAACTGCCCTTTCTGCAACATCACGTCTGCTCTTACCGAATGTGGGATGTTGCTCAAAGGTAATTTTTCCAGCAGAGATGTCAAGATCAAGGGTAGAGCTTACAAAAGAGCTATCACATTACTGAAGGAAACTGTTTTGTATGACAATGGTGTCCTTTGTAAACCTGGACGGGTAAATACATCTATAAAATAAACTAATCATCTTCATTTATGAGTTGCAGAGCCAGGCATGATTTAGCAATTGGCAGATTTGATTTCAGAATGGCTTCTGTGAAGAATCAATGACATCCACGACACCTTGACATGCGGCGGGACTTTTTTCTGCATCCCTGGGATTCTTTTCTGCTAACTACGCCTCGAGAAATCATTTAGTCCTTTCATCCAGCTGCCACATCTTCAGGAAACGTTCCAAAATTCAGAGAGACAGGAAGATCTGGCAGGAATCAAGGTCCAATTACAAGGACTTGTCATTTGTATGTCTGCAGTCAGACCGACTTCACAGATATCATGGAATAATAATGCAAATCAAACAAATATATTGATACAGCAATCATAATATTAATATAATCCACCGTGAGTACGCATGTATGTACATTATGCTATTTCTCCTAGAAGCTTTGCATCTCGGGTGTCAAACATTCAGGGGTTCATATTTTTTTTCAAAGTTCACCTTGCTATTACCCTTTCTCTGAATAATCGAATTACCCTTTGTAGTTAAGTTATTACTTACAAATGTTGACAACGGAATGCGAACAATTACGTACAATTGTTGACGACGCCGTGCGTCTTTTCTACGATTGTCCAAAGTTATGTCATTCAAGGCTAGGCGTCACCACACGTTACTATTGCTGCCAGAATTCTGCTGCAAATTCAAGATATTGACTGACAGCACTATCACACATGTTAAGTTTCAGAAATGCAAATGCAGAAGATTTATTCGTAATTCGGAGGGTATCGGAGAATTGTGCACAAATTGGAGTATTTCACATCCACGCCATGCATAAAAATTACACTAGATCCGCTTTAGTTTCCAATACATTGCACATGTACTACTAGCTGGTACACTGACATGTTAATATATACATGGTGGCAGTAGACAAATTCTTTATGGACTAGTAATTACAAAATAAAATTCTTACTACTCTAATGGTCTAGGCATAAAACAATTTGTTCTACTTCTGAAATTATATTACCATACAACAATAATCCCTTACCTAACCTGACTAGCAGTAGTCTACATATTTCTTTACACGCAACTAACATAATATTTAGCGGCAGAGCTAGAACTGAAGCATTTTCTTTTCTTAAAAGTTTGTGATCCTGGGTGATGGATGCAGTAATTCACAGAGGCATTTGAGACACTAGGTGACTTAGGCATTTTTGTATTTGTAAAACCTTTTTTAAAAATACGTCTCTTCATTCATAATACGCTCCGATTGTGACAATTATCAAACATATATGAATTAAATAAAACTAGTATAAAGTGGGGATGTACTGATGGGAATTGTTTAAATGTATATTTATGAGCAATAATGGGGGACTGTTCGTTTAACGCATATTATAAACAATGCAACAGGCAAGGCACAAGGATACTTTTTATCCAAGCCTCCGTTGTCCAGTCTACACAAAACTTAATTGAAATAACCCTTCCTGCTGTTGTGGGCATAAGTAAAAGGAGTAAGAGAAAACTGTTGAAGAACCAGAGAGATGGAGAGTGTCGAGAGGTTCGACATAATTGATGATGTTGGCGATCTGTAATAGAGCAGGCCTACAGAGCAAAATAATAGTGAATGAAGATCATTAAAATGGGAAGTATAATTTTTAAGATGGATGGTTCGTCGATCACCGATGATAGATTGTAGTGCTGCGTGCAGACGGAACTGTAAATGAGAATAAACCATAAGTAAATCTGAATCCTAACCATGGACGGTCCAAAATGTACCGCTAATGATCATTAATTATTTACTGTAAGGTCACCACTATTTTCGGATGGATGATTTTCCGGTGGGTGGACAGTTGTCCAGTCTAAGGCTGGACAGTTAGTTGTCTGGTCAGATATAAGTGCATGTTTGACCACAATGTCCAGTGGGTGGACAGTTGTCCAGTGTCTAGCCTGATGTCCAATGAGTGGACACTAGTCCAGTTTAAAGCCAGGCAGTGGTCATCAACTGCCCCTCCAGCTAGTTCAACATGTATTCTACTAGACACGCTGGCCAGATGTCCAGTGGGTGACAGTTCTCCATTGTCCAGCCTGACATCTAAGTGAGTGGGCACTAGTCCAGTTAAAGGTTGGGCAGTAGCCTGGCGGATGGCCAGATTGTCAGATGTCATAAGGGTGTACAGTTGTCTAATGTCCAGTGGCTGGACGGATCTTCTCACAGGGTGTAGAAAATACTTTATTGAAGAACTTCCACAAATGTCGGATTGGAGCAAAACAATTTTAACATGAAGTGTACCAGGGTAAAAACAACGGCTCCCCAAGGTGACGAGAACATTGTCCTAGAGTGACATGAAAGCTGCTCTGGGGTGACATGAGTTTACCAGGGTGACACAAACACTGTCCCAGGGTGACATGAAGAATGTTCCAGGGTGATAAGATGGATGTACCCTCTCGGAAAATGCCCGAGAGGGTGACGTGAAGGTTCTTTCAGAGTCAAATAACATTAGATAAACCTGACAGTAACAGCTATACCCAAACTGTACACATCTGAATATATATATATATATATAATATATAAATATTTGCGTATCCATCAGCATCTGATAATATATATAAATATATATTTATATAAATATTTGCATATCAATTTCCCCAACAGAAGACAAGTTTCTATAAAACAACCTTTCTATCCTGTGCTACAGCAATGTTGTATGCTGGAAACTGACTGTCAGGAGAGCGTATACATAACAAGCTTCAGGATTTACAAGATTTCCAAAACACTGCCTCATAGCAGATAACCTTGCCTATGAAATCTTGCTTCAGGTCAATCTTGTTACTGTGCGCACATGAAATAGTGAATAGGGTAAGTTGTTAAGATGTTACAGCCCACATCGTGCAAGTGTTTAGGGAATTGGAAGCTGGTCAATGGCCTCCACACAGCATCAGGACAAACTGATGTAATTTGCTAGACAATGTGGAGAGAGCCAGGGCGAAGGCCTCTGTGGTGCTGCCTCATTTATAGTCACGTAAACTCAACTGTCCTGCTATTTCTGGTTAAACCAGTTACGCTTAGCAAATAAGGAAAGTAACAGCTGCCATAGGCAAACTAGCAAATGATAATAAGGACAGATTACAAACAACAAAGGGAAGGACTTCACGAGGGAGAGAGAGAGAGAGAGAGAGGGAGAGGGAGAGGGAGAGAGAGAGGGAAAGATAGAGAGAAAGAGCTGGGGAGAGAGAGAGAGAGAGAGAGCTGGGGAGTGAGTGATTGAGTGAGTTAATGAGTGAGGCAGGGAAAGACAGAGGGAGGGAACGGGATAGAGGGAATATGGCAGATGAGTTAACGAGCATGTCAGATGGAATGATATTTAACCATGATAATCAATAAACAAATATATAATATACTTTTCTTAACTATTCCAAATGCAAATGTTATCATTAGATCACAAATGGAGTTAATATCATAGCCTGGTTGTAACCAGGGATGGGATTAGATTAGGACTAAGGGCTCAGACTTATTTCTCCCAAGGGGCCCCCATTTAAAAGCTGCACTCTGTTCAAAACAGACCCATTGCACCAGATGTGTCACACCTTGACAACAAACACTGCCACACACAGCTGAAGGGATGTCTGACAAAGAGTAATTATTTCCACTGCTCAGTGCCTGATTGAATAAGTACTCCACTTGATGTTGTGCGAAGCGTAATTAAAGCTCTCCCAATCCATCATGGTCTTGCTACGTTTTTGAACTTGCCATCTCTGATCCGCTAAGTTCATCTATCTAAGCAACTACATGTTTGCGCAATGTGAGTGACGCACGTTCAAGTATACTACAAGCTTCATTTGGATGTCCCCAGTTCATCATTGTGATGATATCTCCTCTTGGATCACCACTCCTGTCTCTGTTAGGCCGTTCTGACCAGACCTTCATATTCCCCATCCATGTCTTGTAACTGTCTGTCCGCATGACCTTTGGTCTTCTTCTGCCTATTTTACCATCAGCTGTACCCGCAAATATTTCTCATTGCATTCCTTCTTGTCTGATAATGTACCCAAAAAATTATAGTTTCTGCATTTTATCGAAGAGTTGGTTTTTATACCGGCCCGATTTAGTACATCTATGTTGTAACATGCTCAGTGCAGCGTATGTATTGTATTCTCCTTAGACATCACATCTCAAATGCTTCCAGTCTGAGTTGTCTGTTTCAGGGCCATACATCAAAGTAGGCCACATGACCACATCTAACATTTTAAGTTTTATCTTTAGCCAGTTCATAGGGAATTTACTAGATTCATATACCTGAGATAACACATTTTTGTTTCCAGTTCTTAAAGGTAACATTTAGAAACACAACACCATTGCGAAGGAACAACATTTTATAGCGGAACAGAGTTAAATACCCACCAACTGTAGAACGAATATTGTGCCTTTTCCGATGTCAAACAATGTCTGATTGACAACAATATTGTCAATGCTGGATTGCATAGCTCCGTGCTTTTCCAGAACAATCTCCAGGTTTTTTGACCCATATTCACCATCCAGGATCTCAATCTCACCCTGCAAGCAAATAAATCCAAGTTCTGACTTTGTATGTAGTATGTACAAAGATGCATTAGATGGATACTCTCGGTTTATGATTTAGGGGTTGACTTATATAGAAAACATTTGGAAAATGGTCATGACAAATTGGCTACACTGGTTATACATTCAAACGTGTCTTAACTGACAGCTCAATGGTTGGCCGAAAAGTGATCTCTTATATATGTAGGTAGTTAATATACAGGTTGTATCTTAACGCAGGTGGTACATCTAGAGGAATTGACTGTGATCGTTAATGACAGGTGGTCTCTTAATGCAGGTTTGACATATGTATCTGCTAATGCATGCATACCAACATAATATTATCAATAAATCACTAACAGCATACACATTACTATATCTCATTGGCACAGTAATGCAACAAATTTTTTTTTAATAAATTGTAATTTTCTTAATGGTCTGTAAAATACTTAACTTCTCCCATGATAATATGCAGCAATAATAATTACTGGTCAAAAGCATTTACTTAATAACATCTGATGGATGCTTCATTCTGAAGTTCTTAATTTGCCTCGCACAGTTTATTACTACACAGATTACTGCCAAGCACTAGAAATGCACGCACAGTTTATGACTTTCGTCATAACCCGAGGAAATATCCTCTCGTCAGAAAACCCATTTTCACACAGCACGTAAATCATACATTTGGTCAATCACAACCTTGCTTCGCTTTATTACAAAAAACACCGACATTGTGCAGGAAGAACAATAACCGATTCACTTATTAAGATTCATAAATCATTGTAAAGATGTAGTCATTAGATGGACCCGCAGAGTTGAGATCCAGTTTATCGGCTGCTCTGTATGTGAGCAGAATGCTACTGTGAAATCTGAGTATAATGAGCCACATATATTGTTCCAAGATGATTCATTTTCTTGTTTATTCACTTTAATACAAATTTCCTCCACCCACAAAATAATTTACTCCTCGATATTACAATGCACTGCTCTCTGAAACTGAATTTCAAAATGTTAGAGAGAGTTACGATTAACATGGCAGAGGTGGGATATTCAACATTACTGGTCTTTGTAGAACTGTTGTCATGTGACACCGAACAACCATCCAATGTTGAAGAAGTGCCGAAGAAGGTCACAAAAGCTCTGGCGAGCTTAATAGTAGACCCTGAAAGGACTCTCAACTTACTTCAAGATGAACGTCTGGTACTGAATTACATGCCGAAATATTGAAATGGTGAGGACGGTTTAGAATTACGCATAAATGTTTTCTCATGGACTTCACACAGTAATGCCTTTTATCGCATGCATATATTCATCCACATACTATCAGTGCTCTAAATCTACGTCAACCCTGGGCAGGTACCCCAGAAATTATTTGCATTTTCAATCAAAAACACTGTCACATATGAGGGCAACACAAGCCGGTGTTAGTTTCTCATCAAGTAAACTATGCTTTGTCGATACAATTGATGTATGCGTTCAACGTGCCAGGAGCCTCAGGACTGCATCACTAAATGACAGAAATGCAATTAGAAAAATTTAACTAGAAAACAGCACCTGCCACACACTAGTTTGATGAATTAGACAGGATTAGTAAAAAAAAATTATTTCTTTGGTTGATGTGGAAATAGGAGTGAAGTTCAATTGCACACCAAATTGAGTGGGCCCACCAGGCATGGCTATAAAACATTAGACTTGGTTCATTGGGATATTTTCACAAGTACCATCTTCCATGCTTTCAATAGTTACCCACCATTTACATTTCCCTCTTCGACATAAGTTGGATTTACTATATGAATTTGGCCATTAAAATTGGCAAAATGTGAGGTGATCTGATGAAGTAATTTATAAAACTGGAAAAGAAATTGGTCAAATGTATGTATAATAAAATATATATTCATGGACCATTACGCTCCTTTGCAGAGAGCCTGTGCACAGAGCCTTGAGACAATGAGGGACTAACTGGAGTGGAGAAACATTGAGTGTAAAACTTCTGAGGTAGTGTTCAAATGGTATGTGAAGATGAATGGATCATATCAAGGCAACATGTAACAGAGAAAAACAGGTTGTGTTTTTGTGTTACGGCTGCATGCATTCAATCACAGAAGTCGATCTGCATAAAAATCACATGGGGCTTCAGGCAACAGGCACCGAGGACAGTAGACATGAAGAAACAACAAGGCATAGTTTGGAGCAGTTAAGCAGGACATTCAGAGAGAGTGAGGAGATTAACAGGAAACAGGTGGCAGTAGAAGAAGAGGAAGGGTAGCGTGAACAAACCTGGTAAAGGCAAGTGTGAACAGCAAAGAACAGGCGGAAATAGCTGAAGAATGTAGGAGATAAATTGACAAGAGAATCGGCGCACCAACGTCACCTCATCTAAGCAGGACTTCAGACAACCGGCAAGGAGTAAATCTTACAAAGCAACACCTTGTTGCCAACGAAAACAACCGCAGTAACTACGAACTTGAGAGACCACCTCAACGAGTGATAATCCGGCTGATCCGCAGTTCTGTCAGGATTATCACCAACATGGTCGGTTCTTCAGCATTGTTTATTCTCCTTCCATATCATATCTGCTCACAAATCAGCCTTATGTTTGTAGCTTCACATTAAAGTTCTGCCTGAAATGCTCTCTGGCCCCTCGGTGGGTTAGCAATAATGTTACCGGTAATTTAGCTGCTTAGATACACTTCAGGAAGTCTGCAGTACTCTTACATAATTCCACTGAGCGCTACAACATGTAAATACTACAAAGGAGAGGTTTCTGTAAATGTTCTGGAACCACCTGGCTAGTTCTCAAAGACTCGCTGTGATTGCTCTATTACAGAATGACTCAGTTGTGGTAATCTGAAGCCAACACATGACAGCTGTATGGAATACCTGCTGCATGGCAATGAATATGATACATAGAGATAAATACAGCCAACAAAGCAGTGGTAACTGTGTTTACAAACATTTATTTCAATGGAAGTCGTTTGTTGGGGGATAACTGGTCCAGATAATTGACGGTTTAATTGGCACATGTTTGCAAGCTCTAGTACAGAAGGTTGAGAAGGTACTATGAGTGGTAAGTCACCTAAGTGAAACCAGGTTTTGTGTGACATTTTATCCATGAGCTGTTGACACCTGCAGTAAGTAGAAATCCAATTGGCAAACTACATCTACTGATGCAGTCAGGAATCCATTTATAACAGCCTACGCACTACAGCTCAGCCACTGTTTGCAGACTGATAGTTCTTGACTGGGATCGAAAGTCACGCTAAGAAACTATCAGACAGCGGCACAAAGTGCTCTTTTTACCTCCCACACGCCACCACTTTTTGTGCCTTGCCTAATGAAATTTGGCAGATGCTAAATTTCCACTCTGCAAATTAGCCATATCACAATAAACAGGTTTTTATCATGACTCTGACATGCGTAAATACTATCAGAAGACACGAATGTATTCTACAAGGACTTAAGTGCCAAGACATGCTTTCCAGCTGCCACCACACCACTGCAGACTTCACAACTATTGTCACATTGTATTTCGGTCCCGCAGACACTCAATGACGTCATTCTCGTGAGCCAGCGGTAGTGTTACTACTACCCCTGGCGGATATCCTATACAACGTACGGAAGTGCACCAAATTATTTGTACTTTGTCCCATTTACTGTCTTGGTTGATGTGTATGTGGGATTCAGATGGCTGAGACATGCCCACGCCCAAACTTCTATGAGCATTTCCAGGAAATGCCTATCATTCCCCGTTCAACCAAAAACCTATCTGTTTATCCTCCATAGCCCATCAGTGCACCAATCCAACTGTTTACAATCAATTTCAGATATTTTCAGACAAAAAATATGCTTTTTTGTAGGCTGTAGTGTTGTTTGGTGTCACGATTAGATTAAAATGTTTTCTTGTAATTGTATTGTGTAATCATTGTAAGGAACCTATGTAACATATTACAATCAAAGTAAAATTTGTCTTATAATTATCGTGTAACTGTTAATTATATTGCCTAAACAAAAGCATGTCTGATCATAAGACACTGAGAAATACATTCTACCACCCAAACAAAAAGCTTGGTTCTACGTCCAGGTCAGACAGAAAATGTTATTCAGTCTGATTAAGATGTAGTTATTTTATTGGCAGCATTACGTGCTGTAGAAAATAGTATAATCATAACCTCAACTATGATCAAATTCATGCAATCTTATAAAATAATATTCTTCAGTGTAATCTTAATCAGAACTTTACTCAAGAACAATTTTGCTGAAAAACTGCTATAAAAACTGAAACCAACTCTCTTTGGGCATGCAAAGAAATCAACATGTTAAGTATTTAGACAAAACTCATGTTCTAAGATAAGCCATGAAACAGACTAAACAATTAATTAATTAGAGTTCACCTTCCACCCCACTGTCAGTCTAAGATATCCACATCCCCTCTGACACTACCATATAAGGAGCATAGATCTTTCAAAAACATTATCTGACTCCATGTCTTATGCAACATGTGTTGTATTTCCAAATACCAATCTGCATAAATACATACAAATCATACAAATGACATATTTTAATCCAGGTGCGTTTGTTCTGATATGAAGATGGAATCTTCTTCTAAATGATGTGGTTTGTGGGGATATTGCTTATTAATGGCATGCAAAGACGAAATGTTCCTCCATACACAGTCTGCAATCGGACGTTATCTTTATTTTACACAGATATACATACATATATACATACATATAGTTAATCATGTTTTTGCCGATGTAATCTTTACTAATCAGTGGGGTGCAGAATCAGCGGTTAGAATATCAGACCATTTCGAATCCTGTTGCTACCATTTCGATGCTTGAGCAATTTTGTTCACTCCAAATTGCCACAGTTCATTCAGCTGTATAAGTGAGTACCTGGCAGTGGTGGATATATGCGAACGAATATTCTACGCATAGTAATTGCATGGCTGTACCAGAACATTATCAATAATTTAATTCGGCAATCAAACCTCTGCTCTTTCCCTTGAGGGCACTTCTTCCCTTAGCATGGTGTTTAGAGAGAAAAACAAGCAGTGTTCTATATCACTCCAGGATCTTATTTTGTTTCGACCTTGCCAGCTCACTACATCCTCATGAATCAGTGATGACACTCACCATGAAGGTTGTAACCAGACTGTGAAATTCATATTAAAGAAAGTTTAGATACCTTTCAGAGTCAGATATTACCCCTTTTGAGCTTTCGATACCCTATCATCTAGAAGTCCCTTTATCAGCACCAGTCTGAACTACACTCCTGTGTCATGTGACCATGTGGATTGTTGTCACAGGACAAACATGGCATGACTGTATCCCCCATCTCAGATAGAGAATTAGAGATGTGACAGTCCTGGCCAGAGAAGACAACAGAGAGGTCAGTGAAGTGATCAAAATACGGAAGAGGCACCCAACTATCAAAAGAGACGGGGGTTACCTTGTGTCCAAGAACTAAAACCTGCACACTCCTGTGCAGTTATACCCCACCATCCAAGGGTAATGGGTCATAACCGCACAGGTTATGTTTAGTAAAAATTTGTATTAACAACCGACTGTAGTTTATTTTTTGAAAACTAAAATCCACTTTCACTGTTCTCAGTTGCAAAAGCAGCAGCACAGGGTGATGAATTAAGACAACCCGGTGTATGTAGTGTTTGTGTTCAATAAAGCGAAACGATAATCGTGGTTTTGGGGCTATGCACCTAAAACGGTTAATGAAAGCTAATTGTTTGTAACTACAATCAAGAATATCATGCTAGTGGTTTTCTCATTTGTTCTAATTGGTGCGGACAGTTAACCAGCATGACAGATAAACATCTGTGCAGTTCTCAGAACTTGGTTAACTTAGACTACCATTGTGTTGTATTAAATGTGGCGGATGCATACACAAATATCGAAAAATGTTCAATCATTGCTATGCCAGAAAGGGACTAGTTTAGTAAACAAAGGCCAAAATGTGTTACAAAAGTTGAGTTTGGATGCAAACAGCATGGCCATACCCTATTGGCAAGTACATGATTAGGTGTTTACAAAAAGATTTTAATATAGTGAACGAATATTGCCAGACTACCACAACCAGGACATAGGGTTATCTAACAGTTGCGGCCCATGAAATTAAAAAGCTATTGAAAACACGTGTAAGATTTTTCCTAGTAAACGACTGGTGTGATATTCCTAATTGTAGTTACAAATGGTTATGTTTTAGTAACTCTTATTGGTGCATAGGCCCAAAAAAATTACTTTTGGTTCCTTTTAAAGACTTTTGATAATACTACTGTACTTATATTTTATTTTATCTCATATTATTATAATGATTTTTCTTGTATAAAACTTTAAACTAAATCTTGTTTTTGCCCATATTAAATATAGAAAACATATATAAAATGCAAAAAAACTCCAGCTGTGTACAAAGTGGGAACATAATCTTACAAAAAAAAGTTAATTCTTCCACCACTGGTACGAATGCAATATAATTCCAGCCGCATGCATGCATGCGGACATGTGCACACGCACACATACAGTTGCTAACAAGGCTCGGCACAGCCAGAAATTATTATTCAGTCAAAGAGTGCGAAATCTGATTGCCAAGACGTAGCTAAATTACAAACATGCATAATAGCAGCCCAGCTGCACCGTGCGAGAATCATAAATCGGTGAGTAAACTGAAATCGTTGATGCCAGCGTTAAATATGTGAAGGCTGTATGAGCGGCAATGCATGAGTGGTCACGAACACTACACTAACCAATTCCTGTCGGCTTTGTGATTGCTGCATATTCTCCTGTGTGGCTTTGTAGCCTTAGTTGAGAAACCACGAAGCACAGAGCCATTCCACTGAGACCCACTTATAGAGATTTGACTGGCAATTCAATTATAAATGGCTGGACGCCAATGCATTCGAAGAACGAACCCACGGGGTGCTTCCTATGGGTACGTTTAGTCCCAGCTACTATGAATATACACAAACCTATTGTACAGTGTAGTATCGCTTTAAACGTTTAGTATAAATATGCATAGTTATTATTTTAGATATAAATATAGTGCATTTATTATTCTACAGTCTACCCAGGGAGTTATGCAAGGCCATCAAATAGTTTAAGATCACTATGAACAAAACACGAGTGTGTGTGTATGGGTGTGCAAACATGCATTTATGTTTGCGCGTGTATATATGCTGGTACATGGTTACCAAAAATGGCATCATACCTTGTCTTACATTGTTGGTAAATAAAGTTGCTGTACAATATTATATTATATATATATATATATATATATATATATATATATATATATATACACACACACACACATAACGTTTGTCTGATGTACATCTGAATGCAGCAAGTGCAACCCTTACATCCAATCTCAGAACATATCTCCACCTCATAATGGAAGCAACTGATGCAGACCTTCATAAACACATAAATTCACTCCATAATACTGATTTACCCAAACGAATCTTTGCCCTTTCCTTACAGCGCTGACTCAGAAGTAATACGTCTTACATGACTGACATGTTCACACAGAACTAATTACTGAATTTTAAAGTCTCTTGCTTTACACCCTGTCACCTGCCATCTTTACAACAGCACTGGCTACACCTGATATTATTACCCCCTGCTTTGAGCTATTGTCCCCTGAACATGTCAACCAGAGTGATGTCATTTCTGTGGACACCCGACACGTTCAAACTGGCAGAGAACTCTGTTTTTGTGTTGGGACTCAACAAGGTCCTCAATGAGTTCCTGTCAATGGTTTGTGGTGTCAAATAACTCAAATTACAAGCACTTAACAAACATCCCTTGTCACTAGACTTCTTACAATCATTTATCCCTAATAAAGACCAGTGGCGTACGGGGGGGGGTGAGCAATTGGCCCATGGCCCCCCTTTGGCTTACATTTTTTTTAAACGTAACCTGTTGCGCCACTACATGGCAGCATGGCAAACTAATGGGTGAATGAGTTTGCCTCCCCCCACCCCCCGCGAGATCCTAGATACGCCACTGATAAAGATTTTTAGTTGTAGATTAATTCTTACACTAACCACAATCCAAGTGATGGAGAAATATTTGTGCATGTGTGTGCGGGCATGCATGTGAATATTTAGATATATATATATATATTAGATATATATCAGAGTTCATCTCCCTCGCCAGATGGATTTGGCTGGAGGGCAACTAACCTATAGATATGGACAGTGCTGCTCCTGTCAAATGGAATTAGATAATACATGTGGTATTCCTACGGATTAATATTTTCTAAACAATTTTTTTTATTAAACCCAACCTCCTTCCCAATAAGAAAATGGAGATATTCTATTAAATAATACAGAGTAGACATATCTCCATCACTATTTATGAATAATATTCTACGTTTATAATTGGCTTTTCAGATCAATACATAATGCATTAGTATAATGCTTGTGTGTTATTTGATGTTGGAAATAAATATTTTTGATTGATTAATTAATTGCTACTGTGACGGTTCTACAAGACTGCCACCTTGAGGCACTGTTTTCCTTTGTTTCATTATGTCATGCCAACTATGCCAGGGCTTGACATTAATGGTTGCCCAATTGCCCAGGGCAAGTAAAATGTACGGTCGGGCAACCAAGCCTAGACTGCCACTTGCCCGGATGGGCAAATGGAATTGATGCATGGGCAAGCGAAGTCATTGTAGCACTTGCCTGTTCAAACATAGCAACATTACTGAAGTTTTGACCCGCTGCATGCTTAATCGTTGTTTATTATAATGCAGCAAAATGCGGTAAACAAAAACTCCACCGCTCCGACAACAAAGTATATTTCACATAATGTATAATGCCAATTAAGCCACCAGATGTCATTGGCAGTACTCCTCAGTCATAGTCACCAGGGGCAGAACTATAAAAAATTCTATGCGAGACCTCTTGTGCCTGATCCTGCACAATCACATTTTCCGGGAACGATTTGCTGCACAGAGCCACCCGGTGGAGATCTAACTCGTGCTGCCAGTCAACACAGCTGTGTGTGAGCGGGGTTTCTCAATGATGAAGTGTGTTAAGAGCAATTTTAGGTCATTGGCTACAGTACAACTCCAGCGGTTAATGGCAGTAGCCATTGAAGGAAAGCATCCTGACCACTTTGATGCAGGACCTGCAGTGCACCGCTGGTACCCCTTGGGTCCACGTGCTAGAAGACCAGGTTTCAACCTGTATGACTACCGCCAGTAGCAACGACCAGGAGCTGGGACCCGTGGCGTGAAGTGTCTTTGATACAAGTACTACAGTACTCCCTAAACAGTTGATATACAGCTAAATGGGTCTGGGAGTTAGCTATTTGCTTAGCACGGACTGCAGAATTAATTGAATTGATCTGTAATGGTTTTATGGTTGCTTTATTAAAGATTTCGTGCAAACATACAGTGACTTCACTTTTATTTGTGTGCAAGCACATGCTAATACGTTTATTTCATCCATGATTTCAGGGCAAGTAAAAAATTTGGTCGGGCATGTAGAATGTCAAGGTCGCTTGCTCTCCGGGCATGTGACTATGACATGTACAGGGTGTCAAGCCCTGTATGCCACCCATGCCATTGTATCAAACCATCTCTTAATGTCATGCCCAGTATGCCACCCATGCCATTGTATCAAACCATCTCTTAATGTCAAGCCCTGTATGCCACCCATGCCATTGTATCAAACCATCTCTTAATGTCATGCCCAGTATGCCACCCATGCCATTGTATCAAACCATCTCTTAATGTCAAGCCCAGTATGCCACCCATGCCATTGTATCAAACCATCTCTTAATGTCAAGCCCTGTATGCCACCCATGCCATTGTATCAAACCATCTCTTAATGTCATGCCCAGTATGCCACCCATGCCATTGTATCATACCATATGACACCAGTTAACAGCACTTGGAAAGACTTGTAATGACAGTTGGTAATTACCACTGTAGTAACACGGTCAGTTCTGTTTGTCAGTAAATTTTTCTGTGAAATAGTTAATAGTTGGTCAGAAACCATATAAAGTTAAACAGGCCTTCTAACAAGCCGTGACAATGCAATATTAACATGTGGTTTGCGTGCCAATAAATGTGTAATGTATTAACACGTTATTCCATTGCATGCAGCAATTGCCACAGAATCCTAACAACTCTAAAATACTGTCAACACCTACAGAAAAGCTCAGCATTTGTAATGTATATATTTTTGGCATATTTACTAATCTATAATTGTCCGTAATTTTGCAAGCAAAACCAGAAGTATTCTCTTCCAAGTCTGTTCCAAGTCTGAGCACGGCATATATTTAGACAGCAAGCCACTACATGTATTATTTTACATTATTTGTTATATTGTGCGCCTTAAACTTTAAAGGTGCTTAATCAATTCGATTTTTTTGTTAGTCTCATTTCAAATAAATTTTGCAAAAAACCAAACCTACCTAGTATCTACTACAACATGCTAGCTCGTTTGTGCAACTTTCATATGTAGTTTTTGTGAAATCATCAGACAAACTATTAAATTAGTTAACGCTTGTTCAAGCATTAACTGTAGTTGTAAATAAAAATGCTGAAAAATCATGATTGTTTTCCTTGGTGAAATTTTGTAGTTTTGTAATGCGATCGGCGAGAGGATGGAGGTCACGCCCATGATTAGCACTGACCCACACAGCGTTTACCATTTTGGATACGCACTATTTTGATCCTTACTAGATCTAATGACTAAAGTAAATTCTTTCGATGATTTGAACAAAAGTAGGCATTTTTTTATTAAATCGACTGCAGATGTTACATATTTACTATTCACACACTACATATTTGGACACCAATGAACTGGATTTGGGGTACACTAAATCAGTTGAGGAAGCAGTTTTAAATAAAGGGATGACGTTTTGGTTTGTTCAAAGTATGACGGATACATTCTAAGACTAAGCCTTATAGTTGACTATCACCAACACCACACCTTGTTCCAAGAATACTATCACCAACACCACACCTTGTTCCAAGAATATTCATGATCTTCTGTTCTAAAGGCACACAGATGTTGGGTAATTTAATTATACTTTCTTTTAAATATATCTTATCTACATTTGGAAAAGGACTTCACAGATTCTGAGATGTGCACTGTTACCCTATGTCTATGACTATGATATATTACATTGCCATGTTGATATATGCAAAAGTTCAAAAGCCAAACTAGAGTAGACGAAAGACATGTGTCAATAATGCTGGATATGTTAAGCTTTTCAATTTTACCCCTCGTTAACATTTAGGGCACTGCAAAAGTTTCACTGTGCAGATATATCGCGTTTGGTAAATTCCAGAACTTCCCTTGGAGATGAGCAATCACACGAACGTGTCTGTGCCAGCCAGACTTGTTATCTGACATTCTATAACCACGAAGATCTCGACTACGCTTATTACTCGTTAGAGCCCATTTGCCTATTGTGTAGCTGTAACCTTGTACGGGTACGATGATAAACAAACAGAGACAGATCCACATGTGACAAGAGAAGACGCTACGCTGGTTCGAAGACCGAAGACGTGTTTTGGTTTTTGCCTAACAATTAGCGTCGTTAGAGAAACATTCACCTGCGTGTTCGAGCGGACGTGCAGTTCCAGCAACTTCTTGGGGGACGCTGCCCCGATCAAGAGCGTCTGCGACTCGAAGAACTTGTAGCAATCCTCGGCGTCCGTCTCCAGGGCTCGCACGTGCGTGACGATGAGAAGCGCCAGCAAGGACGCGCGGGCGGCGACGGCGGACAGACACGGTTGGCGTCCGGCCGATTCCGACATGACAACACCCTGGACACAGCCGATCCGCGAAACATATATGAGAGGAACGCTGTGTTGAGCTTACGGGCGCCCGATTTGATCGTACATGTCGGCGTTGTTACTCGGCGGCACTTTGATGACGGATCATGCTTCTGAGACGCCTTTCGTTCCGACTGACGGAGCAGAGAACCGCTGCAGTGACTCGTCAGCGGCGGCTGACATTGACTGCCACCTGGCGGACAATAGGGCCAACACAGTTCCAGCTGCAAACCAGGCTGCCTGCCGCACTGCGCACAAGTGGTTGTTTCACTCTAGTCACTGCACAATCGAAATAGCCACTGACTCATGGCTGATATCACTGGTGGTCAAAGCGTGTCTTCAATGAACAATTCTTATGTATGCAACATTAAGCTTGTCCCAAGTACCGGGTACTTATTGAAACGCGTCACTTATGACTTGCTTCGAAGTATCCAATTGTTCTGTTATATGGAAAACAGTTCTGCTGTACGGAAATTAATGACTAACGTGCGTGCACGTGCGTGTTTGTGGGTGAGTTAGAGAGAGGGTGGGGTGGCGAAACGAGGGATTGGAGGGTTTGGCAGGGGTCTTACCCTCCCATCTCCCATCAGTGTTGGAGGCCAAGATCCTACGTCCCACCATTTTAGGGATAACCTCCAACCGGCCACTTAAAAAATACCATGGACTAGCAGTTTTTACACTGTAAAGTTCATGTAGACAGGGGGTTTAGACTGGCTTAGACAGGGGGTTTCGAATGACTTAGACAGGGGATTTAGGCTGGCTTAGAAAGGGGGTTTCGAATGGCTTAGATAGGGGGTTTAGGCTGGCTTAGACAGGGGGTTTAGAATGGCTTAGAAAGGGGGTTTCGAATGGCTTAGATAGGGGTTTAGGCTGGCTTAGAAAGGGGGTTTATGCTGGCTTAGAAAGGGGATTTAGACTGGCTTAGACAGGAGGTTTAGACTGGCTTAGACAGGGGGTTTTGCTGCCTACAACATAATCAGCTTTGAAAGCGACTTCTCAATTGTCACTAAAAAAATGTAAAGACGGCCAAATACTTATGTAATCTGTTGGACTATTGTAAATACAAAGAACTATATATATATATATATATATATATATATATATATATATTTAAACTTGTGACTTTTTCCAGTGACTTTATTTCCTGTGATCCTATTTCCTACATTCGGGGTCTCCACCTCCCATATCCAACTTACTGCCACACCCAGGTGCATGCATGCAAGCGTGCGGGCGTGCGTGCGCGCGTGCGCGCGTGCGTGCGTATTGTATCTAAATTGTTGTTCAACACGTGTCATTGTCTACACGTCAGCCAGCACATTTCTGCTGCTTGGAATTTTTGTTATCGCCAAGAACAAATCACGGTAAATGGATCTATTCGTTGCACACGACGCCATTCCTGACACATTTTATTTCTTTGGGCTCACGTGATTTCACATTTCCACGCGCGAGACTTCACCGCGAACGAGAGTGCCATATCAAAATGGTGACCCGTAAAAAAAACATGTTAATAAACGACGAAAGATGCAGTTGGCATGATGTACATATATCTTAATTTCCGCGTTAATATCAAATAGCGCCTATATTTTGTTAAAAATGAATGGAACTGCATACATCAATGACGAATATAGAACACTTGCACGATGTTAAGTGTAATATGTGTGTTTTAGTACAACATTGCAAATATAACATTTTTACTAAGACATGCACGAAAGCTTAAAATGCAGATTTTTTCCAAACCGTCTACTTCTTCTGCACGAGCTTTTGGGCAGAATAGGGTTATGTAGCAGCAATGCATTCAACCACCAGAGACAGACAGAATGCGCATAATATTATAATGTTGGAAATACGAGGTGGGCGTCTTACCCCACGGGGACTCCTTGTCCCACACTACCCTATATCAGTCAGGTGACTTTTTCTCGTTTTTCCTTTTCACTCCTTACTTCTTCTTCTGGCACAGCGTGACGACACCGGTGACGACGACGCCGGTGACGACGACGCCGGTGAAGACGACGCCGGTGACGACGACGCCGGTGAAGACGACGCCGGTGACACTGCTGTCCTAAGTAAGAAGCTTCATGGTGTCTATCCACACCTGGAGATGGAGCCACTACAATAAACATCAACCGATTCGTACGACAGCCGACAGATCTACCACACAAAGTTTTGGCTTGTTCCCGAGCCTCTGTGTGGCGCCACTAACATGGCTCGTAAATGTCGGCTCTTCCGTTGGTTGAACATAGTTATAGCTCAATGAGGTGATGTTAGGGTTCAGCCTACTGTTACGTTTCCCATTGGTGACCATCTTAACGTTTTGCACTATTATAAGAAAACGAGACCACACAAAATTCTGAAACTTCTTACCTGCCGTTGTCATCATCTCATTGACATGCTGGTCGAGTTTAGCCAAAATCACATATTTCTAACTCTTAAAATGCCTGAACGTGCCATACCCGTCAATGTTTACCAATTTCTGAATACATTACTACGCACAAGTGCCTTGTGGCAAAAAAATTGCCAAAAATCCTTCCGCCTATTTAAATCATCTAAAATGCACAGTTACACTGCCAACATATTCTACCAGCGAACTTTCCAATGTGTCTGCTCAAATACAGTTATGTCAGATGATATGATTAAACAAAAATTACACATATCTAAAATTACTGTGCCCCACATTCGTAGCACAGCAGAAAGTCTAACTGAGCTCCACAGAATGTGACGGAACTGAAATCATTCCTTAGAATGGTACAGCATTACCAGAAATCCTTACCAAATTTCGCAACGACACTAGCGCCACTATATCAGCTGCTACAGAAAGCGGTTCCTTGGGCATGGACGAAAAAGGCAGATCATGCTTTCCAAAAGTTCAAGTCCCACTTGGCCTCCTGTCAACTACTGGCACACTACGATCCCAACCTTCCGCTTCACTTGGCCTGTGATGCCTCGACATATGGAGTACGCGCTATTCTGTCGCACATCATGCTAGATGGCTCAGAGAAGCCTGTAGCTTATGCTTCCCATTCCTAGGCTACAGCGGAGAAAAATTACTCCCAGATTGACAAAGAAGCATTAGCCATTATCTTCGGAATAAAACGATTCCACTAATACATCTATGGAAGGAAGTTTCAACTGGTATCAGACCACAAACCTTTGATGAGTATCCTGGACGCAGAGAAAGGCATTCACGTGATGGCTTCGGCAAGACTGCAGCGATGGGCTCTTATACTAGCAGCATATGACTACATTATTGTCTACCGTCCAGGACCCAAGCTTGCTACTGCAGACTGTCTGAGTAGGCTACCGATGTCACAGAGTGCGCCTACATCTCCAGTTCCCGGTGATACAATCATGCTGCTAGAGAAGATGGAGGAATTCTCAGTGAATGTGTCCCAGATTTCGACATGGACAAACAAAGGTCCGTTGTCGTCGCTTGTGAGGAAACTGGTGCAATATGGTTTTCTGAAACAATACATGCAGCGGAAATGTGAACTCAGTGTTCAAGATCAAGTGCTCCTGTGGGGAAATAAAGTAGTCGTGCCACCTCAGAACACAGAGCGTGTGGTCGAAGGACTACACGACGCACACCCGGGTTTCACAAGAATGAAGGCCCTAGCCAGAGGTCAACAACAACAAGTGCTACACTGGAGTGTTTGAGGCGAACATTTGCTATCCATGACATCGCTGAAACCGTTGTGACCGATAATGGTATTTGTTTCACAAGTGAGGTGTTTGCGACTTGTATGTTGAACAATGGTATTCAACATATCTGTGCGGCTCCT
This sequence comes from Lamellibrachia satsuma, assembly GCA_033239005.1. Taxonomy (NCBI): domain Eukaryota; kingdom Metazoa; phylum Annelida; class Polychaeta; order Sabellida; family Siboglinidae; genus Lamellibrachia; species Lamellibrachia satsuma. The sequence goes on along the minus strand of BSQZ01000011.1, from coordinate 11,193,596 downwards.
TATCATCAAGCTTCCAACTGTATGGCTGAAAGAGAGAGAGAGAGAGAGAGAGATAGAGAGAGAGAGAGAGAGAGAGAGAGAGAGAGAGAGAGAGAGAGAGAGAGAGAGAGAGAGAGAGAGAGAGAGAGAGAGAGAGAGAGAGAGAGAGAGAGAGAGAGAGAGAGAGAGAGAGAGAGAGAGAGAGAGAGAGAGAGAGAGAGAGAGAGAGAGAGAGAGAGAGAGAGAGAGAGAGAGAGAGAGAGAGAGAGAGAGAGAGAGAGAGAGAGAGAGAGAGAGAGAGAGAGAGAGAGAGAGAGAGAGAGAGAGAGAGAGAGAGAGAGAGAGAGAGAGAGAGAGAGAGAGAGAGAGAGAGAGAGAGAGAGAGAGAGAGAGAGAGAGAGAGAGAGCAGTTCAGACCTTCAAACAAGGTCTTGCGAAACTGATGGGAGGGACAGTCGAAACCAAAGTGCCCAGGTTCATATTCCGTTACCGGAATACTCCGCAAAGCACAACAGGGTTGTCTCCAGCAGAGATGTTACTGGGGCGACGTCCGCATTCGCATCTTGACTTGATGCACCCAGACATTGGCCAGCGTGTCCATCAACGACAACAGAAACAAGTGGAGTCTCACAGCGTGCATGCTAAGGATCGCACACTCCGGGTTGGCGACACCATGTATGTGATGCGCACTGGCAAGACAAATTGTTTCGTGGCGTTATTGTGGAACAGACTGGTCCAGTGTCATTCAGGGTCCGCCTTGATGATGGGAGAGTAGTGCGCAGACACGTCGCCCATGTGAGAAGTCGTAAATAATGAGAAGGAGGATATATCGGACTGTCTCTTGGACTGTTTTCCGAAGTGCCTCCTAAATTGCCTGTTGAACTGCCTCCTGAATTGCCTATTGAACTGCCTCCTGAATTGCCTGTTGAACTGCCACCTGAATTGCCTGTTGAACTGCCACCTGAATTGTCTGTTGAACTGCCTCCTGAATTGCCTGTTGAACTGCCTCCTGAACCACACTAACCTGTTCAGGCAGATCCGCCTGAAATAACTAAACCAGAAATAGAATCACCCCACACACTTGGACAGAACGGTACACCCAGTGCAAATCTTCATAGATCCAGAAGAATCAGAAGAGCAACTGAGAAACTTAACTTATGATTTGATGTTACGATCAGTAGGAGGAAAGTGATTGGATTATAGAACACCAAGAGACATTGAGTTATATAATCTTAGCAACATAGAGTTATAATTAAGATACCTAGACCTAGAGACTATCAGTTGTTTTAATGATTGACGTTTTAAGTACATTCAGTTATCATATTATACGCTGGTTGTATCTAAAGGGGAAGAGTGTGATAGCCTAGCGTAGACTAGTAAATGTATCGAAATACATGTGATTAAGGTAGTTGCTGTTTCCGAACAACGTGAATTACGTATTCATCTCCGGATGCGAACATCTCAAGGGCCATCCCTTATGAAAATATACCATGGTAAATGCCATTGGTTAGGGTTAGGGTTTTGAAACAGGTAAACCATGATAAATCATGGTAAACCATGGTAAAATACCATGATATACCATGGAAACTATGGTAATCCATGGTATTATGAAACAAGGAAGCCATGGTAAAACACCATGGTGTTTTGAAACAGGTAAACCATGGTATACCACAGTTTACCGTGTAATGTCATGGTTTACCTGGTAATATCATGTAATATAACGAAGTACCATGGTAAATTTTATAAGGTACTACTAAAGCCATGTTAACTTTGTGTCTGGTTAAAAGTAAACTGAACCATCAAAAATTCTTAAACTTCCTCACAATCACTGCCATCATGTAAATTACATTCTGAGCAACTTTACTCAAAATCACAAACTTGCATTTCGCTTAAATGTGTGACGTCCATCAACGTTTAACAAAATAACCAGGCCTATAGCCGGGTAAGGAACCTTATGAAAATATACCATCCTATTCCATGGTAAATACCATGGTGTTTTGAAATAGGGAAACAGTGGTATACCATACATATACAATATATAAAAAAGCATGGTCTACTACAGTTTACCATGTAATGTCATGGTATACCATAGCTTAGCATAGCATGTAATACTATGTACTATGACGAAATACCATAGTATACCATGTAATTCCATGGTATATTGTCATAAGGGATGACTTGGCTGAGAGACGTAGTATATAAGCTAAATAAAACAGGGCCAAGGACGGATCATTGCGGGACTTCAGATGGAAGGTGTTGTGGGCAAGATAGTGTGCCAGATATGTTAATGCTTTTGTGTCTGTCTGAAAAAAATATTATTTAAGCCACAGAAGAGCTTTGCTAGAAATGCCAAAATGTCTACGATGGCGTTATAAAAGGATTGAATGATCACTCGTATCGAATGCGGCTGAGAGATTTAGTAAAGTGAGGGATGTTACCTTGCAATTATATAATTGAGTATCTTAAGAAGAGCCGTTTCGGTAGAGTGGAATCGTTTATATGCAGACTGTAGATCATTTGATAGGTGACACTACATAATACCACAAAATACCATGGTATACCATATAATTCTATGGCATAATTTCACAAGGGCAGCCTTAATCAGGCAATACATAAACTAAACCATGACCTTTGGGATTCATTCTAAAGCCAAAAATAGCAATAATGTGCGGCTCGTAGTAAACTGTGTCTCGCGGAGTTCCAGAACAAACGCGCGGGAACTATGGACGTTTGCTTGCGACGTTTTGCGTGCGTACGTTCGAAAGCAACGTATTATCGGCAAACGGTGTCTATGAATTTCAAACGTCGATTGCTCTTTGACGTAAATCAAACATATGGCCAATGGAATGCGCCGATATCGTTACGTCACGGCGTGGTAACTGGTAGCAATCATTTACAAGCTAGATTTCTAGCAAAACGGACGCGTTTTGAACGAGCTGCGAACAGGAATATTCGAAGGCGTCTTAACGCGTTATCGTCTAACGGAGACCAAACTTACGGATGTGTGGACATTATTCACGATGGGTCAACATTATAATTGGTACGTTTAACTAACATTGCCTGTTCTTCTGACCTAAATATGTGACCAGTATTTGCACTACATTTTTTTGCATTCGCGTACCGACCCGCCTATATGTGTGTGTTCGCCTACCGACTGCCTGTATGTGTGGGTTCGCCTGTATGCTCCGCACGTTGAGGCTACGCGGAATGTAAGAATAAGCAATAGTATTAGTACACTTAAGGATTTTGGTTTGTTATACATCTGAGCTCGGGTCCGTGTGGATTTAGGCGCCTTGCTAGGCTATGGAAGTCTTGTTACTGGTATTGTGTTTATACTAACATTCCACAACAAAGAATACATATAAATCGTGATATATCTCCTACAGGTTACACCGTTGAATAACATTAGAGAATAAATCTTATGATTGTTTTTATTGTTGATTAGTTGTTGGCCTACGTCACAACGAAGGGTGGACAATCTCGGGAATAATTTCGAGTCGTGGATTGGACGACACGACCCGCGCGATGATGTCGAACTCTACGCGAAATGAAGACAAACTGAAGCTGTATCTGTCTACGGGTTCACAGCGCAAACGGTGCAATGGTTCCTGTGGTCGGCGGAACGTCTCATTCGCGACTAGGCACTGAGTCTGAGCGGAAACGTTATCAAGTCGTCTTCAGACGCAACAGATTATCACACGGCTACCGGAAGTGACGCGTGAAGGCACTGCACGGTTGGGGGTGTCCTACAGTCGACTACCCGCCGGGAGGGACGCCCACTACTCCGAGGTAAGCATAAGTCATAACAAAACCCTCCGAAGTTTGTAAGCATAGGCCTATATACAGTACTGCGTATGTTCAAGATGATGATATTAGTGTTATTGAGATGTAGCCCAGGTAACCGGTAAAGTTGTGTAAGAGGTAATCGGCTAATCGTGGGTGATTTTTCATTTCAGGTGCCTCACGCGTGCTTCCGGTTTGACCTATCGCTGTTGTGGCTGCAGACGACACGACGCGTTGGTAGTAAGGTTCAGTTTTATTTCTTTATTCTTTTTAGTTTGATGACGAGGAGTTGCCCCGGGGGACCGGGGAACCTCCGGTGAGATGCACACGTGTACGGTGTTACCGAGCGTTTATGATTTATCCAGACGACGACTGCTGTGGACGTGACGACATGTTGCTGATTTTATTTTTATTTATTATTATCTATTATTTTACGTTTGGTAATATTAAATTTGTTCAGTGCCTAGTTCGTGTTTGGGAAGATTCCAAGCGCGAGCGAGACGATCGAGATCTACTGATCATCAAATGTCACCAGCAACGTTAACTCCGACACGGGCGAACGTCCCTAGAAACATCCATCGTCGACGTCGAACGAGGCGCTGGTTCTCAAACTATCCAACGCCATCGGATACGTCTATTCCGTGGCCGTAGGTGAAAGCACTCGGACGGTGGACGTTACGCAATCGACGCTGATCGAGGCGTAGATCACCTATCGTGGCCGCTTACGAACGGTCTCGGACGAACTGGCGAACGTCACAAAACGTCTGACGTCGACGCCGATCGAGACGCTCGTTCGTAGGAAACATTTGTCGCGCACGTGGACGAACGCTCGCGGACTCCGAACGAAACCTAGTCGACGCCGATCGATGTGAAGATCACGCCGCGATACTTGGCGTTGAGACCGTTGAACATTCTATGTCCGTCGAGAAAGCGTCACTTTGAACATTGAATGCCGTTGGCGTTGGCGCGAGGGAATATTCTCTCTGACGCTGTCGGTGATTAACGTTTGAATGTAAAACAATGGAAAGTATGTTGCCATGGTGATTATGACGTTGGCGTACGTGAACAATACATCACAAGAACGTTACATTACCCGGTGACTCTGCTCGCTTCGTCTTTGCTCGCTCATTTAATAAAGTTCTGCTTGATTATCCTTTATAAAATTGTTGTCTTACATTTATACCAATGCTTCTGTCATATACCTTTAATTCATCTCTTTATCGACGTACATAATATGTTACCTAACTAAAACTTACACATTAAAAAACGTTCAATTTATAGACAGTTGAAACTATATGTCCAGTGGCCAACGTAAACAATCAACAACAAATACTATCATCAAGTTACAAACCCCAAAGAATATTAAACATGTCAAAACATTTCAGATTCATATTGTTGATTTATTACAATACATTATTTAACCGTGCGTTGACCAGGTTCGGGTTGTTATTTAACAGTGGTCGGAGTCACTAAGCGTTCGTACTGTACGAACCCTTCGTGAAACGGCCCCTGTTTCGTGACATTTGTTTGTGCACTCTGGGCTGAAGACCTCTTTCACCAACCACCTACATGTAAAGGGCTCCTATGTACATGAATTGTGTCGGAACCGGGGAATGCGTACGTGCGTGCGTGCGTACGTGCGTACGTGCGTGCGTGCGTGTTGCCCTCCCCCCCATGTGTCGCCCTTATGAAAATATACCATCGTATTCCATGATAAATACCATGGTGTTTTGAAACAGGTAAACCATGGTAAAATACTATGATATACCATAGAAACCATGGTATACCATGGTGGTAAAATACCATGGTGTTTTTTTACAGGTAAACCACAGTATGCCATACAATTACCATACCCAATATATGAAAAAGCATGGTCTGCCACAGTTTACCATGTAATATCATGGTATACCATGCAATTCCAGCAATCCCACACACCATGGTATACCATGTAATTTCGTGGTATATTTTCAACCTCTCGCATTCCACAACCGAGTAAGCTATTGTTTGGACATCTGTTTTTATTTGGGGAACAAATAGATACAGGTGACCCGAGTAGATGGTCGAAATTGCCTACATAACAGATACTGAACCTTCATTATTCCGTCATTCACCAATCCGCAAGCTTCCGTCATGAAAATATACCATGGTAAATGCCACGGTGTTTTGAAATAGGTAAATCATGCTAAACCATGGTAAAATACCATTATATACTATGGTAATTCATGGTGCTTTAAAACAGGGAAGCCATGGTAAAATACAATGATGTTTTGAAACAGGTAAACCATGGTATACCACAGTTTAAAATGTAATGGTCATGGTTCACCATGTAATATGGTATATGGTATACCATGGTATATTTTTATAAGGGAAGCTTAGCCGCCTATTAGTTGCGCCACTACACTACCATTTAATGGTTAAACAGGCTATATATACGAACCCAATTACAACATTAAACCAAACAGGGCCATGGGTCAAATACACTGAAGACCTGTAACTTATCTTCACATGCCGGCAATCATGGACTAGATTGGCCTACATTATTTGCGCCGCTGAACGACACTCTTACCTCATTTGTTCTATGCCGACGCATTCAATCAATCATTCCACGTACAAAAAAGCATAAATTATTTTAAAAACAGTGTGATTTTGCGCAATTTTCGGTCCAATTAGCGACGTGATGCCTTAGCGTCTACTTCAGTGTCAGTGAGCGCCGCTTATAGTTTTGCTCACCGCGGATGTCAGCTGCAGCGTTATTTAGACCGCAAAAAACACAATATTCTAAACGAATGTGTATTTTTTTGTACGTGGAATCATGTAGAATGATTGAATGAATGTATTTACACACAACAAATTCAGGTAAGAAAGTCGTCCAGCGGCATAAATAATTTAGGCCAATCTAGTTCATGATTACCAATTGCGTACTATGTGGTGGCGTATTCAGGGGCATTGAGCCATGGCCCTTTGGCTAACGTTTTTGTTTGTAACCTGTTGGGCCACTATACATGGTAAATTAACGGGTGACTAAGCTTGCCTCCTTTGATAGATCATATGTACGTCACTGCTACAATTGATCAAAACTCGAAAAGCCGATAATGTGACTCACGACTAGTTGCTAATGAACTGATTACAGAAGGAGAATATCAGTTGGAAATCGAGAAGTGGTAAGACGGATGTAAGCTGGAAAAAGAGCAGGAAATGCAAGAAACAAGAAACCGCCACTTACTTAATTGTAGCATTCCCAAAGGAGGACAAGAAATCAATACTAGTGACGAAAAACAAACTACTAGATAACATCGACGAACAAAATGTTCGCATAATATTATACTACTAGGGGAAAGGAGGGTAAAGTGGACCCCTCGGCCTACGTGGGCCCCACCATCACAGCTAGCCTGACATACACTGCAGTAAACCAACGGTAGTAGTGTTTAGAGACTCGCAAGGGGAATAGTAACCGAGGTCGTACATGGCAGCTAGGAGAAAATCCAAGTCACACATTTTTTTTCCACTTTTCTTAAAATATTTGGCATGTCTTACAAACTCCATATTTTTTTATAAATGGTACTGGAATTTAGTCATAAATTGGGTATGTATAAGGACATTCTATATTTAGTGGAATGTGTATGTCATGTTGACGTGAATGCAAACGTTGAAACCAAAACGGCATCCGGTCAGTAGGGTAGGGCGGGGGAATACGCCCACCTTAAGCAAGAAATTGAATAACAATAACAAAGTTTATTCGAAAAAACAGTTTTATACTCCGAAAGAAGCAGTTACACTCTATTAAAATAAACAGTATTAAAAGTTTGATTACACAGAGTTTTCGAGTCATCCGCATTCTAAAAAAGTCTTATGTAGGCGTATTGCCCCAGAAAGGGGCAACTTGCCCAATGGTAGGCGTTTCGCCCCACAACAAATCAGGGAATCGTGTTGACATCACATTTGTCAAGTATAACATACATCTGATACCTACCAATTAAGCATATATATTTCCGTATTATACGGCTATTGGCAGTTTAGTATAATTGATACAATTAAATAAATGTGTCATGCATACTGCAAGTCGTCTCATTTATGTCAAGCCAGCACAGTTCCTATTATGGTCGTGTATAACATTATATTGAAACAAATGTCACAATTGAAAGGCATTATGGTAATGTTTTCTCTATTGCTATTAGCCATTACATGACATGAAGTGACTGTCCTAGTCCTCGTCTGATTCACAGTTGGGACAAATGAACTCCGTGTAGTCTTGTGTGCACCTTGTGTAGTCTGGTGTGCACTGCTCATGGGCCAATTTCTTGCACATTTGACACTGGACCCATTTTCCCAGCGATTTGCGAACGCTCAGGTTGGGATGACTTTCTAGAAAGCTCTTCAGCCAGTCTTTTCCGGCCAACTTATTTCTCGCCGTCTTATGGACATCTCCATTGTCTGGATGTGGTCATGGTTGACCAACTCAATCTCCGGCGGCAGCGCCGATGAGGAACCCATCCTCACCTTTCCAGGTGTGTCAACAAGGGCATCACAGTGTCTGCGAATAGTGCGAGACGGAATTACCAATTCTTTGTTGACACGGATGAGCGGCCTGCCGTCTCTCCCTAATCTCAACGCATCTTGCAAGTCGCCATCACCGTACACTCCTCTGTTTGCTTTTTTGTTGTAATGCCTGACCTTGATTTAGACTGCAAATGAACATACAGGATAATTAAATGCGGTATAATAAAGAAATGTAATCATGCATACCTATTGTCTGCTTTACATTAAGTGGTGCACAGAGACAGGTAGTAGTAGGATTGGTATTGTTATATATATATATATATATATATATATATATATATATATATATATATATATATATATATATATATATATATATATATATATATATATATATATATATATATGTATATAAATTATATATTCTGATAATAAATTCATCAATGAAAAAGCATGAATATATGAATAGAACATATTATATACAGTGCTCAAAGAAAATTTACATAAAAATAAACATTTTGTTTTAATTATTTATATTTCAAATCAGCAATTTTTATATTGATATGCAAAATTAGCCAACAAACCACACAAATAATATCAAATAATAAACAAATGTACTTTAATGAACACAAATGAAAATAATTTTGATAATAATTACATCAATGACAAAACATGAATGACATCTACATAAAAAAATACATTCACAAAAATCAAGAAAAAAAACAGCTAAGTGAAGAAGTAATTAAATAAAATGTATGGCTTCTAACTGAAATTTGGAAGGTGCTTTTCTTGGTCTTTTACTCTGACATAGGCAACAAAACCATCGTACAGGGTAAAGGGGGTTTTACCTCATCTGTGATGATACCACTTGCTATACCAGTCACAAGCCACCATGTCACGAAAACTTCAGGAAGGCCACATACATGCATGCATGCATGCATGCATGCATGCATGCATGCATACATACATACATACATACATACATACATACATACATACATACATACATACATACATACATACATACATACATGCATACATACATAGAAGCTCTATTGAGAATGTATGGAGGGAGGGAGGGAGACTGTCGATGTGAACAGTGATTGTTAGATATAGACTGGTTGTTAGTTCGTGTATTTGTAGTACAACTGTATATGTAATAAACCACTAGAACTTATATTAGTCTGATCCTTAGTACGAACGAGTGAGTGAACGTGTGCCCGTACGCCTCCAAAACGATCGCTCGACCTTAAACGCTACAGTATGAATTCTTGTTGCCCGCGCTTTCCTGTCCGCCTTTTAGTTCGTCCCGTTGACGGACTCGTCCGATAGAGGGCAGCTGTGCTAGAAAACAGCTAAAACTCCAATTTTGTGTAGACTTTATAGTGTCTACTCACCGGTTTACGTAGTCGGATAATGCATGTTAAATGGTTTGCATCTTCCGTTTGTCTTCTGCAGTACTTGACAGCGTGTTCAGGCCGTGTCAATGACGAGGTTCCTTTTGTTGTCATATGGAACGCGCCAACCGAGCGATGCAGCACATCATTTGGGATCGACGTTGATGTCAAGTCGTTTGGATTGACCGAAAATCCGAAACATGGTTGGATCGGTCCCTACATTACGATCCTTTACGCCGACTTTGGACGCTACCCGTTTGTGGACAACAACGGAACGATTGTAAATGGTGGTATCCCGCAAGTATGTGATAGGGCATTGTGGACTCGGACATGGTCCATAATGATATGGTCATGGACTTGGTCTTGGACCATGAGTATGACCATGTTCCAGTCCCGGAGCCGGCGTCGTGCTAACATTTATACGCCGCCACCAAATATTATCCGCTTGGTGTATCTGCGCATACGCGAGCCGGTAGTTGACATCAATTATTTATTAATAAACATATCATATTATAGCTACAATAATAGGTACTGTTATAATTACAATGAATTATTACACACAGTATCAACCAAGGCCTGGGAAATAATGGATGAATTTCCACTTTTTGTCATAAAATAAAATAAAAATTTATAATATAAAATGTCATTTTCTGTTGTGAACTATTTTCCCCATGCACACACATTGGTGCAGCTAATGATATACATTACATACATGTTTCAAGATACGCGCATGCGCATATACACTAAGCGGATAATATTTGATGGTGGATAAATTTTTGTATGACACTGGGTTATGCCTATGGTCATGTTGGGGGAGGGGAGGGGAGGGATCTCACTCTCATGATATATACACATGTTAGTACAAAGGCAAAAGTAAGCCCTTGTCTGCAATACAAGACTTTAAAACAATTTTTTTCATAAAATGCACATTTATTATGAATGACCCCCATTGGGTGGGAGCTGACTCGTAGCTCTAGACAAGAATAAAATTTGCCAATGGATAAGTCCCATTCTACAGCCATTAATTAACATTGACTAGGTTTGTGACTGACTAATTACTACAGTATATGTTTCTCTGCTATCCCTGGTTTGGAAGTAATTAAAATGTAGTTTACTGTTGAGCTAGATGAGATACTCCCTAAGCAGCTGATCACAGCTAAACTGGGACGCTGAGTCCACCACAGGCCTTCTTCCACTTCCCTATGTAGGATCTTTTTTCCCCTGGCATAGACACCATATGGAAGGGATTTCCCCATGTTTCACAATGGCAGGGGTTGGACTCGAATCCCCTTGATCAACAGTCTGATGCTGTAGCCACAAGACAACCATTATGTGTTATGTATCTGGTAACACTGACTTGTTTAGATAAGCCACCAAAGCTTACACCCAAGGCCCACTAGTACTAGCTGGAGATCTTAAACTTAAAATAATAAGTATGATATATATCATAATTGATGATATATATGACAATTATAACCATAACATTGCAATTAACCGTACTAATACTCTAAAACCTGCAGATAACAATCCTCAGATGAGTATAAGTTACAGCATGTGTGGCATGTTTGTAATTTGGCTTCGTGTTTTTGCAGCATCCTGTAGCCCAGTGGTAAATTACTTTTTTTGTCTTGACCCATTTAATGCAAACAGCATGTACACTGTGTAAGTTCTTCATGGTTCTCTGCACATCAGCCAAACACTACATTTGCACAACTTGTGCCTATTGTAAACTTGGTGGTGATTGGTTGACTGCATCAGCTAGCTTGGTCAATCTTCAGTGTGCACAAATCTGATATGTTGTGATTACATATTCAAAGGTACTGCACATTCTAGGTCACTGATGTGACGCATGGAATTTTGTATTCTTAGTTTTATCAAAACCAAGGGATGTTTCCCAACTTTCTACAGTAGCCCGTACATAACCCAGTCAGTGTGTTCACCTCAACACAGTGGTGCTACCCGGTGGCCGGGAACCAGCCAATGTGTGATGTCCAACCAAATTCCCTGAATTCCTCTGCCCGCTATCTTGGACCAAAATATTATATTTCTTCCCAATTAACTCTGAACATGTTTAACATTTTAGCATTGATTGTATTAGTAATTTTTAAATTACTATTCTTTATAATGTTGATGTCAATCCAAATTGCATTTTCTCTACAAATGACATGTTAAAACCTCTCCTCAATTCAGTTGTTTTTATATGTCTCGTTTCAGATTTATTTCACAAAATATTTTATCTTTTTAGTATCATCTGTGACTCCATTCAAGTGTCATACATGAATCTTTTGAGATTATTCCCCACATGAGTTGGTGAAATCATCGAACAAACCGTTATATTATTTTTGACTGGGTCCTTTCCAAGTTTGGTGAAGAAAAGGCAAAGTGTTCTGGGCTGAAACACTGCCATTTTTTCGCCGAACTTCCACCTCTATGTAAGGCTGTAAGTATAACATAAGACTAGTCAGACTTTTGCAAGTTATCTGATATAATGATCAAGGTCAATTCTTTAGGTGATCTTAACAAAAGTTCGCACTCTTTTATTAAACTGACTGTGTATATTACTTGAACTATTCATACACTACAAATTTGAGCATCAGCGACCCCAATTCGTGATGACCTAAGTCAGTTGAGGCGGGTGTTTTAACCGAACATTGATAAAAAAATTTGACAGGCAGTCAACCTGACAGCGCACTGGGAGAAGGTCAAGGAAGATATTGAACAGTTCATCCCAGATCCCGGCTTCACGGGCTTGGGAGTGATCGACTGGGAAGCTTGGAGACCAATGTGGGAACGGAACTGGGACAAGAAGAAGATTTACCAGGAGCTGTCCTTGGAACGAGTGAGGAATGAGCATCCGGACTGGGATAAGAAACGGGTGGAAAGGATAGCCAAGAAGCGGTTTGAAAATGGAGCAAGGTAAGTTTGAGATGCATGCTCTTCTTCTTTGGTTCGAATTTGTGAAAATGAATGCACTGACACTTAAGCATTGTGGTCTATATATGGTACATTAACTTTCCTGATTATATCCCTCACAACATAGCTCGCTTCAAACAGGTGTCATCTCCAGAAAAATGTCAATTACCATCCACCAGCCATAACACTTTTCATTGTAAGTCCTGGCCCTAAGGGTTAACAGCATCCTCGTTAGCTATGGTCTCAAGTCTCAAGTAGTTATACTTCAAACAGCCCAATCTTGAGCTAATGCAGGAGTTTGGACCAACTGCTTTTAGTGTCTCTTCCGAAAGACACAGGCAAAGTGGGGTGAACGAAATTGCCCAAGTTTCGAAACAGCGGAGGTGGAATCGAACCACCGTCCTCTCGATCGACAGGCGGGTGCTCTAACCATTAGACCACCGCTCCACCACATGGTGGAAGTAGTGATGTGGTAAGGCTCATTATAATATAATTGTTGCCACATCAGTTTTGTAATATAATTATGTCATCAGTTTCATCACTTTTTAAAGTATCCTGCCAATGTCAGTGCTGGGGTGTCAGCTATGGGATGTTAGATAAGAGCCAAGGTCCAGTGTCACCAGATTGATAAGTACACTGTATTAAATGTTAATTAATTACCCAGGGACTGTTGCCTCATGAGAAACATGTGGTGTTAGTCTGTTCAAACTAGAAGGCTAGAAAGTGAGATATAATGATTGGCTAGTGAGTGTTTGGTCAGCCAGGGTTGGATGTTTTATAGTGTTGTAGACAGGGAGAAAGACAGAGAAGTTGCAGGCAGGCAGTGGTGTAGGCTGAGGAGGGTTTCCCTCTCAGCCAAGGGCTGGGTACTCTGGTGAGCTGCTGATAGGTGTCATAAGCTTGGAGGGTTTCCCTCTCAGCCAAGGGCTGGGTACTCTGGTGAGCTGCTGATGGGTGTCATAAGCTTGGCTGGAACTGGTAGACTGTCAGGGTTTAATATTGCTTGTTATAATAAAGATTAAGGTTGATTAACATGGTAAAGCTTCATTTGTTAGTTCTTCTTTATATCGGTACCCTCTCCCCCATTGTCATACTTATTGAGAGACAAACCACCGCTATGACAGTGCTAGTGTGCTACAGTTGGCAGAACAACCTGTTGAAATGTGGATTTGTCAGTTTATCCCACACCAAGCATGTGTAGACGTATACTGAATCATTTGTACTTCGTCCCATTTCCTGTCTTGGTCGACTGGTTTTTGGGAACTAGGTGCACCTGCGCACAAACTTCAAAGAGTGTTCCCATGAAATGCCCATCATTACCTGTTTGACCAGCACTGACAGGTCCACTACCAATTAAAGTTAAGTTCCCGTTTGTGGGCCCTGTAAATCTGAGTGAGTAATATTATTGGTTAACACAGCAACCAAACAATCTGCGTTTCAACAGGTCGATCTGCCAGGGAGACTTGTGTAGTCAGAAGCCCCTGGTAGCGAGAATGGTTAACAGTGAACTGGGAAACTGTTTCATTTTTTTACTCGGCTGGCTCACTGCACTAATCCAGGATCTAATTGAGTTAGAATCCCGGAATTCTATGGTTTGTGTCGTGTAGCCACAAACCTGGTGCATATGTGTTTAAAAAAACAAAAAAATTCCCAGTTCACTTAGGGGTAGTTGCAGGTCTGCCTCCTATGTAGCAAAACTTGCTGTGTATTCATCAATATTATAAGTCAGATATTGGCAGTGAGGGCTGAAATAAGTAGCCTTTCTTCCTGTATTAAAATGGGCCAGTGTTGTACCAAGGTCTCTGACAGGGTTGTGAACAGAACCGCTCCGGACACTTGCCACCTGGTCAGAAGCTCCTTAGGACAAGCTGCTCATATGCTACTAAATTACATCACATATTACTTCATGTGTTTATGCTAAACCTGGATTCAAACAAAACAACAAACACAAACTGGAGTTTTGAAGTTGATACATTCAATACCTGCATGTGCATGTACATACATTTCATCATACTTATACTACAAATGACACCAGTGGCGTATTTATGATCTCACAAAAGGGGGGAGCAAACTTAGTTGTCCATCAGTTTACCATGTACTGGTGCAACAGGTTATTCACAAACAAATTCTTATCCTAAAACCAATGGGAGGCCGTGGCCCAGTGGCCTCCATAATATGCCATTGAAAGACACACTCACACACATACATGCACACTACATTTGTCGTAACACATACTCTCTGTTTGTTGTACACAACTCACTTCAGTTGGACACAGTGTGCTATCCCTCCGATACTGCATGTGATCAGTAATTCCTTTGTTCCATATCTCTAAGATCAGGGTCTTATCTTCAGTTGCAATCAGGATTATTTTAGTCTGGCATGACCAATATCTTATCCATGGTATCAATATGGAATATATCATTGTATGTGAGTATGCATGTGTGTAAAGTGGTTTGTTGATGTCATTAGTCGGATCTAATTTAATATTAATTGGATTACTTGACTATTTAAAGTTGTGAATATGGTTTACTGGAATTCTTCAACAGTATTGGCCACAATAGTAACACTTTGTCCTGATCAGTTTATGTCAGTCACATTTCAAGAAACCTTTTAATCGAGTGGGGGTCGGTTGGATACAATAAGTTATTTGTCAATCACGATTGGTTTCTAAGGGTTCTCATGGCTGGAACTCTTCAGTTGGTGAGGAAGCTAAGACCTCTTGGCCAATGGGGTTACTACCACTTTGCCGACTGCTACAATGATGGGGGCGGAAGACAGTGCAAACCAAGAGCCAGGCAACTTAATGACAAGTATGTTGATTCAGATCATTATCTTAGTAATTGGACACATTAATTAATTTATTACAAAGATAATCGATTTTGTAAGTTGTTGCCGGACTCAAAGAAATTCATATAAAAGGAGGTTTAGTACCTTTTGAGAGTTGCAATATTAGCTCAATTTAGCTTTCGGGACCATCTCGTTCCTTTCGCCAGCATCAGACTTAACTGTTTTCCAGTGGTTGTCATTTGGTACAGTAGATTGGCTGTCATATGGTACATTAGATTAGCTGTCATATGGTACATTAGATTAGCTGTTTTAAAAATATTTGGGTTTACATGGACTTTGAGGGTTTCATAGGTATAGCGGTCTAACAATGAAAGGACCACATAATCCATGATACTAAAACCTTATTAAACATCCATGAAAATGTTCATCAGGTTGGTAGGTAATAATGAAGAAACGATGATCTTTTTATCACAACAATTGAGATTTACTTACTTAACGTTTCGGTTACTATCGGTGGCCTTCATCAGGAACACGCCTGAGTTGCCATGCCAACTGGCGAGCAGAAGAAGAGTGGATCATCCCAGAATTCAGTTCCAGGTGAGCGCCACTACCGACGGTAGCTGAGACATTGAGTAAATAAATCTCAATAGTTGTGATAAAAAGAAAATCATTTCTTTTTTGTTAAGCATGTTGTAGATTCAGAAGTGTAGTGGTGTAAGAATGAAAAGCGTACATAATCATTTCCATTATAACAGAACCTTTTAAACGTGTTGTAGATTAGCATGGCTGTTCAGATTGAGCAGTGGTCTCTTTCCGTCAGCCTACCTCACATGTGACAATGCGACTGTCAACAAGAACTATGTGCGAGGGGAGGTAGAGGAAACCTGTCGACTACAACGTGCAACAGGTGGCACAACACCTGTCTACCTGTACACCAGGGTGCGCTACCGTTGTGACACCGGCTGGTATACTAAGGTGTGTGCATGCTTTTGAAATCTACAGCCACTGTCAGTGTTAAACATGGAACTAGAACCGTTAAAGTCTGCTCCTCAAATTATTTAGCCCACCACGAATGATTTTCGTTGATGTTCATGGCTGTAGTGTGTGAATAGTCTGTGTAACATGCACAGTTGGTTTAATAAGATTTTAATCGATAAATTGGGTAACTTGCAAAATTCTGAGTAGCCTTATGTCATGGCATACAAAGGTGAAGGAACCTTTTCTATATTTTGCCAATTTTTGACATGATTTAATCAGAACTAAATATCACATTTGCATAAACAAGCTAGCATATCATAGTCAATACTTGATAGGTTCCATTGTGCGTGAAGTTGAGGTGAGTGTAAAATTTTAATTGAAAGGGGACCTTTAACTGTAATGTTTGTGTCAAGTGTTATAATAATACCTAATAATTATAATAAATTAAATGCCTCTGAAAACAATAATGAAACTAACTTTCATACATAGATAGCTGGGTTTATTGAACAGTTTTTCACATCACTTCAAAACTTGTGTCTGCTGAGCACATGTAACTGTTCTTGTTGGATAGCAACTGTAGTGCAGTATGTTTGATGTTATTCACAGGTTTGTACGTCATGATCTATGGCATGAACCATTCGATTAGATAACAATTAGATACAGAGGTCATTTACAAAGATAATAATATTTATAATAATACATATAATATATTTTACCATTATACATAATAATAATATAATACTATTTTTATTATTACTTATAGCATCATGTGATATAATTGTCTAGATTTTATATATGTATATTTTTTCCTATCATAATAATTATTTTATGTAATATTATTATTTTAGTATTAACATGTACAGCACCAGTGAATATTATTGCATAGATTTTGTGCTATAGAAATGAATAAACATTAAACATTAAACAATAACAGTGTCAAAAGTTCAATTACTTTGTTCTAAAAAAACTTTATCATTGTGATTAATCAC
Organism: Lamellibrachia satsuma; assembly: GCA_033239005.1. Taxonomy (NCBI): domain Eukaryota; kingdom Metazoa; phylum Annelida; class Polychaeta; order Sabellida; family Siboglinidae; genus Lamellibrachia; species Lamellibrachia satsuma. The sequence goes on along the minus strand of BSQZ01000011.1, from coordinate 11,176,273 downwards.
AAAATCACCCATCCGTGTTCCTGGAAGACAATAATTAAAATGCAGTTAGCAAACTATGAGTGTAATTAACAGAACGAATTTATAAATTCATGTTAATAATAGTAATAAAACAAGAAATCACTGCTATAATGTCTGTCTACAGGAGGATCTGGTCAACTCCATTGGTCAAGCACTTGAACTAGGTATCCACGGTGTCGTCATCTGGGATGACCACCAGCTGAGCAAGACTGCTGAGTCATGTGCACAAGTCAAAGATTACGTTGACTCTGTCCTTGGTCCTTATGTCAGACAACTGTTGAACATTTCTCGTATGCGCCACACAGAGGTATGTGATTCACATGGCCCACCTATTCAAGATGAGAAGACCGGACGACATGCCCCGGGGGCCACAGGTCCAGTGACTGGACGGACAATCATCAACTTGTTGGTAGACATTGTACGACAATGGACACGCCATTTAGATTGGATGGTGAATAAATTGCAATGCTTGTTGAACAATCAATGTCTCGTATAGCATTGATGCCAGCAAGGAGCAAAGAGTTGTTGTTAATAGCCACCAAAGGCTACTGTGTAAGTTGCAGATGTTCAAACCTATGATGTTTGTTGACATTTCCCTGTGTGCGATGTAAAATTTTTCCTGAGAGGATATTTCTAGTGTTTGTGTGCCGACACCAAGATGTGCATAAGATTATGTGTAAATATATGTGTATATAAAATTATGTATATATATATATATTATAATGGATTGCTGTGAAATTTTAACAAAATTGTTTTGTTATCAAACCTCACCTTTTTAGCCATGGCTGTTTGAAGAAAGTATTTTCCCCATAAAAAATTAACACCCGATATATATATATATATATATATATATATCGGGTGTTCATTTTTGTTAAAATTTCACATTAATCCATTGAGAGGAAGTGACCACTCACACAACACAAAGTTTACCATTATACATACAGGCCATGTGTATACAAATTTAACCCCAACATTTTAATGTCTATATATAATACAATATCTCAAGAACTACTGAACCAATTTTCATAGATTTTTCACTGTGACCTATTCATTGGACCAGGTTTGTTCTCTGAAAATGTAAGCTCAATCAACCAGTTAGAGTTTGGGTTAGATATAGGGTTTGGTTTAGATGTAGGATTTGGGTTATGGTTAGGGAATCCTAAACAGTCTGGTTGATTGAGCTACCATTTTCAGTGAGTAAACCTTTGATGAGTAGGTCACAGTGAACATTTCATGACAGTCAGTTCAATCGTTTTCTAGATATTACATTATATGTAGATATTGACATTTTGGGGTTAAATGTTTATGTCTGTATAATGGTAAACTTTGCATCATGTGAGCGGTCATTTCCTCTCAACGGATTTCTGTGAAATTATAACACAGTTATTTTCTCATCAAACGTCACCTTTTGGCCCATATGCATGGCTGTTTGAAGAAATTATTATATTTTGAACACTCTTGTGTGTGGGTGTGGGTAGGTAGGTAGGTAGGTAGATAGGTAGATAGATATATATGCAGCTGTTTTGAAACTTGGGTAATTTCGTATTTTTGGCAGCAGGTATACTGCAAATGCAATGCAGAGAGTGGCATTGTGGGTTTTGTTAATTGCATGTTAGAATTGTTAGATGTGCGGGATTGCCTATTTAATCGTACATAAAACCACACTCACCTGTTGTATTATGGGCAGCAACAAACTGCTCGTTTTATTCCAGTAAAATTTACTCCGTTGTTTTGATCTTCCTTTGTTGATAATTGATGATGTATTACGTAATTGTCGTAATAATGCACCCAGAGTGAAATAAGGATACAACGTAATCCCTGCTCAGTCTTGTATTCGTTGGAGTTATATTGCTCAGTTACTTTGATGTAGAACACCAACATTCTTTGGACAAAAACAAAATAACACAGTGCTGATAATGAATTATGTACTTGTGGGTAATAATCTTTATTTAACGTTGCTTCCTCAGATGATTCATCCCATCAGGAATCCTGTTCATTTATGTCCAGATGTGTAGTTTGTGACTAGTTTAAGTAATGTGCGCAGCCTGTTTTAAAATGCCTATTTTTGTTTGAATCATCAACAGAATTGACTTCAACGGTTAACACTGTGCGAGTCAATGCCGATCATGGGCGGGACTTCAATCCTCTCGCCGATCACATGACAAACCTACGAAATTTCACCAAGGGTGAAAATGGTGATTTTTCAGCATTTCGATTTTCACTTAACTTAATGTTTCAACAAACATAAAGTGATTTAATAGTGTGTCTGATGATTTCATAAAAACTGCATACAAAAGTTGCACAAACGAGCTAGCATGTTGCAGTGGATACTAGGTAGGTTTGGTTTTTTGCAAAATTTATTTGAAATGAGACTAAGCAAAAATTTAATTGAGGAGGCACCTTTAACAAAAGTACAAGAACATAAATGTCACCGTGTGTTTGTTTACACAATCGCACAAGGAAAAATACGATGAACACTGATAATTTCCACCAAACATTTTTCCATTAACTAACATTTCACAAAGATTTAATTATGTGGATTGAATAGTTCTACTACTTTCAGTACAGCAACATACATTTTCCCATTCAGAGCGAATTATCTCCTTAATAATTGTGTACACGACGTATTCAAAACGATAGTGCCTCCCTTATTTCCCAAACAAGATACGCCACAGAAAAGTCATATTTTCGTGATGAATGTGTACTTTCTGTCTCCCCCTCCCACCCCCCTTTCCTCCCTCCCTCCCTCTCTCTCTCTCTCTCTCTCTCTGTCCATAGGATACTTATATGCAACCTGTTCAGATGGGTTTCAACGCATCAATCTCTTTAATTAGCAACATTTATTTAAGTGTTGTAATTTACACTAGATGGAGGTTATGCAGTTAATAACACAAGCGGTTGTGAGCATTCTTATGGTTTCTTTGGTGATCAGAGCACGTCTCGTCATAGTGATAACGTCAAGTTTGTTAATCAGTCAATTGATCACGTAGTGCGATGAACCTTTTTGTGGTACACTTTTGAAACCGAGACTGGGAGTCTCCTGTCCTGGATCTACTCCGTGGACCGTCACATTACCACCACGTGCGTGCAGTGATTCGTGCACCAGCCATGAAGCCTCAGTCTTCGGCTCTATCCTTGGCAATAAGCACAACGAGTAGCACCAGCAGGATGCCACCCTCGATCAGGAGCATAATGGTGCCGCTTTTAGATAACTGTGCGTTCAGCTTCGCTATGTTGCACTTTGCACCACTGCGCTTCCTTTGCCTCTTGAAAAAATCCGACTCTTTTACTTTGTCCAGGGGGACTGGGTGCTTCACCCAATCAAGCATCTGATCCATAGACACCACGTAGACATCCTTTTCTGCATGCGCCAGGAGAACGTCAATGAAGCGCTCGACGGCCTTCTCCGCCCTCGTATCCCTCTTGAACCAGTCGGTGTGCGCGTTGATAATGAACGGCGCGCGGTTATTCGAGTAGTGTCGCCAGAAGTTATGTGCGATTGTATAATAGAGCATTTCATAATTCTCGGCCGCGACCCACTCGTCGATGAAGACGTGCGCCGTGCTGTAGTTATCGTAAAACCGCTGCACCGGTATCTCCCACACTCCTGGGTAGCAGGAGGCCGGGTGGTCATTGTGCGGGCGGATGATGTCGAAAACCCTGTAGTTCATTGTGTAAGGCCACAATGGCAATGTGTTTTTCCAGTGTTCCTTCTCACCGAGCACGATGCTAGAATCGTAGGGATTCCATGCGTTATCGGGGTGCCTCGTCTTGTCCGACATGTCCTCCATACCTTTGAACTGTCGGTCGCCTCCAGACTCGAGCTCAGGCGCGCGCATGCCGCGGATGTCTGCTTCGTCGACCTTGGCCTTCTTTGTGAGGTTCGTCTTCTGATACATCATTGCCTCCTCCCAGTCAATCGGATCGTTGGTAACCATCGATTTCGAACCATTGATGCTAGTGACGCCGATCTCGTGACCATCCCGGTAGAATTCGCCTGCGCGACAGTAGTCGTCTGTGTCTTCTTCCGTGAAGAACAGCGTCATCGTGATCCGTTCACCATTCGGATTCACACGCTTCTTGTTGAATATCCCCTGCAGCTGATACCACGAGTCGTTGTTGAGGGGCCCAATGAACGCAAACACGACTAACTGCGGCACGTTATTTGGATACAGACCACCGGGAGGGGATTCAGTAGCGCAGTTGCAATTCGGCACAGAGCACGTCTCTGTCGTACACTGCTCCTCCATCACGGGACAATTGGCGGTCTGCACAGACGGCGTCAGAAATAAGAGTAAGGTCGCCAGCAATACTGCGCCGAGTAAGAACCGGAATGGCTGCGTCGCACTCATTGCCGCGTCGATCGATGTTGATGGTTGATTTTGCGCGTCCGAGATCCCGTTTTGGCAATTGCAGCACCTAGGCGAAAATAAACAAATCTCACATCTGGCTTGTGCACATCGCGCAAGTGGCACATTATATATCTTTAATACGCGCATGTGCACCGATTTATGGACGTTCTACGTTGGTGCACATGCGCGTATTAAAGTCGCGTAGCTGTATTTTGTGCCGCTTGTGAGATGTGCACAACAAATGCTGGTATGTGCACGCATGGGTCGCGACATATCTGTGTGGAATGTACTATACAGATTTAACAACAACTTTGCCACCCAAAGCAGGAAACCCCAGACAGCAAAGTGGGAAAGGAATTAAGCCATTGGCTTGTCAGAAGTCTAGTAGTTTTAATGTATGTGTTGGCCGCCCTCGTCGGATATATTTCAGTTCTGTTTTTAAACATTTAACAAGATTTAACAAGATTTGCCATCCAAGCCAAAGGCCCAGATGGCAAGTGGACAAGGAAGCCATTGGCTTATCGAGAGTCCAACAATGTTCATCTACTTATAGCCCGCCCTCCTGAGATATGTGTCAACCTTGTTTTTAAACATATTCACGCTGCTAGCAGTTACACAATCTGTAGACAATTTGTTCCATTCATTTATTTTCCTCTGTGAGAACGAGGTCTTCCTGATGTCCAATCTACATTGATCCTTTACTAATTTTACCTCATGTCCTCTAGTTCTGCTATCCTTCTTGAGTGAGAAAAACATATTTCTATAAATATTTTCATACCCATTCAATATCTTAAAAACTTCAATCTGATCTCATCTTAACCTCCTTGTCTATAGAGTTGTTAAACCACATTCTTTAAGGCGTTCTTCATAACTAAGGTCTCTAAGTTCTGGAATCATTTTAGTTGCTCTCCTTTGTATGCGTTCAACATACTGATAGTGCTGACATTTACACAATCAGTAGATACTGTATTATATATAAGTATTATATATAAGTTGTACATGAAATCTGGAAGTAGCGACGAGAAAACGATTCACGCTTTGTTGCACATTATTTGTGTATTAAGTGTCACCACCTGTTTCGAGACTAAACTTTAGGATCTGTACATTAATCCCTAGCTGGAGTATGTTGTTTATGTAGGAACACTTTAGGTTATGCTATGAAAAAGACGTGTAACTCCGACAGAATTCGTTGTGAGTTGAGAATGTAACTGATCAAAACCACTATCGACGCTGGTACAAACGAACAAGAGACGCAGTGAATGAGACCCACCTCCAACCGGGTCGCCGGTAATCAGGCGCAACCGTTGCAATGACGTCGCGACACACGAACTTCTCAAATTCACAAGTCCCTTTGCACCACTCTTTGGATGTTGTTGTCGTATCGCCTGACGCAATGTGCTCTACGATGTTGGCGAAGCATAGACGAATTTATCGGAACGGATCCGGACGAAACAAACCCAGTGTTGTAAAACGCCGACACTGCCCGACTATGTGTGGAGTGCGTCGATTACCTGTGTTGTTGGACGAGTCGTACCGAGTGCTTAGAGCCACAGACAGAAGTGCCAAGTAGAGCGTTACAACTTCCTCTTGCCGTGGCCTCGCTGTGAGGTGACGTCTGTGGCCGACGAATGTGTGCTATGTAGCGTCAGCCGCGCGTGACGAAAACATAAGGGGCGTCGCGTTACTTGACATTATATTTGGGGCACGGGAGCGTTGTAGTTAGAACACCAGATTCTCAATCGAGAGAATACGGGTTCGAGTCCTGTCGTTTCGAAGCTTCGACAATTTCGTTCACTCCACGTTGCTTCAGTTCACTCAACTGTATAAACGACTACTTGGCTATAGACAGTGGTGGATGTGAGAATTAATAGTCTTTGCGCAGTAATGACAGCGTGGCTGAAGCTTTCAAGAAAAGTCAGTGGAATGGTATTGGAATGAACATGTCTGCCCAGGAAGAAGCATAAAACGCTTTGGACAGACCTAAGGACTGGGTAGTCACGCTGTATAAAAATGTATCTTTGGACATACCGATACACAGTAAAATAAGTAAACTTTTGAACATTTTGAAACACTGCATATTGCCATTTCTGACGGGAACCAGTCTCGCAAGTCTTGGGGCATAGCAGATTTAAAACTACTCAATAGGATTTTGTAGAAGGGCGGCGGAATAAGCCAATCGAAGATTAGCCGTAGCTTGGCAAAGTTATGATAAATACAGTTAACCCCTCTAATCTCAATGGACTGTGTCCATTGAACCGTGCCGGCTTGACGTCTGTCTGTGATAAAAGGACACGGGTGAATGCATTGATATGTATAAATGGCCACATGTTTTGTTTGTAGGTTCCCTGGTTAGCCGGCTACCTGTATGCTTGACGAACGCGTGCGAATCAAGACACTGCTAAGTCATAGAAGGAAGTCGCTATGACGTGTTGAAGCAGGTCACTCCTGCGCGCGGTATTTTTTGCCCGTAGGGGCTAACTAATACCTGCTAGCATTGCGGTAGGCGTCACGCACTAATATTTGGCCATTTACGCCAACAACTACAATCCATGTTACCTCTGAACTTCCTGAATGACGCAGTCAGCTTAACTCAAGATCATCGACTAAATAATGCGTTTGATTCAGTGCCCCTTGGCTTTTTTGTTTGTTATTTCCCCATATTTTTCCGTTGCGCCGCTACATGGCAGTAATGGGTGACTAGGCTTGCCCCCTCCCCATTTGGCCTTCCTCTGGGAAAGCCTGGTTTGATTTAAGTTTAACTGTATCAGTATGTTTAATCAGCCTCATGAGTGACCTCACCCATTCAAATACTTGGTGACAGTCTCGTCGGTCACCTCGCCCATTCCAGTACTTGGCGACAGTCTCGTCAGTCACGTCGCCCATTGCAGTACTTGGTGACAGTCTCGTCAGTCACCTCGCCCATTCCAGTACTTGGTGACAGTCTCGTCGGTCACCTCACCCATTCAAATACTTGGTGACAGTCTCATCAGTCACGTCGCCCATTGCAGTACTTGGTGACAGTCTCATCGGTCACCTCGCCCATTCCAGCACTTGGTGATAGTCTCGTCGGTCACCTCACCCATTCCAATTCCAGTACTTGGTGACAGTCTCGTCAGTCATGTCGCCCATTCCAGTACTTGGTGACTGTCTCGTCGGTCACCTCACCCATTCCAGTACTTGGTGACAGTCTCGTCGGTCACCTCACCCATTCCAGTACTTGGTGACAGTCTCGTCGGTCACCCCACTCATTCAAATACTTGGCGACAGTCTCATCGGTCACCTCACCCATTCAAATACTTGGCGACAGTCTCATCGGTCACGTCGCCCATTCCAGTACTTGGTGACAATCTCGTCGGTCACCTCACCCATTCCAGTACTTGGTGACAGTCTCGTCGGTCACCTCACCCATTCCAGTGTTTGGTGACAGTCTCGTCGGTCACCCCACTCATTCAAATACTTGGCGACAGTCTCGTCGGTCACCTCACCCATTCCAGTATTTGGTGAGTCTCGTCGGTCACCTCACCCATTCAAATACTTGATCAAATACTTGACAGTCTCGCCAGTCACCTCACCTATTCCACTAATACGTGAGCTTCCAGGTTATACGACACAGCCCACATGTTCAATGCGGAGGTTGTTTGTTATCCACGAGATCACAACCGTCCAGTCAGTCCTTCATAGCAATTCCTGGCTGTGGTCAGGATCTTCCTGCTTGAACCTTTCATGTGCTTAACTTTATAAAATTTGTATTTAACTTCTGTGTCGGATACATGATATATATAATGCAAACATGTTTCTTAATACAACACATAGCTTTGTTAATGTTTTCACGCAACTTATCATAATGGTTACTAGCCATTATAATGCAACACTGCGCTTCATGAACGCCTCTCGGAGCCCACGCTAATGTATGTGGAAAATCCAAACTCCGAATAGTTATGAATTTAGAACCTATCTTAGTTTTCTTTAAACGATTTTTGGTAACTTTAAGACTCGTTGGTAATTCACTCAGTTAATGATCTGCCAGTACAAGTCTCGAGTCATGTATCTGAATTCCAAATCAAAACGGGCTATTGGGCAAGGATCACAGTCAGTTTTCCCATAGACGACCATTATAACGTTCTTGCGCCTACATTGTAATTTTTTTTATTTCATTGCACATGACAGACTCACTGGTGTGTGAAATTCGTGAAAATGACATACCTCCTTTTCGCACAAATTGCTTCAACGCATGACACCCCTGCATTTCTGCAATGAAATTCCCCGGTTTCCAAAATATGAGTAGATCCTGCCTGATGGACGCTGTGTCCTTACGCAACAGGTAGGCCTTATACCAACTGACAAATGGCATAATTTCAAAGCTTAGATGCTATTATGCACAAAAACGTCACTTACACTCACTCATTTACACAATTTCTGCTCACTAATACACCCAAACTGCATAATAATTTTTGTCCTAGGGATTCTTTATCGTTGTAATGGCGGAAGCATTCTCACTGTGGTCAGTGCTCTACTCGGATCCGACTAGTCAGCCCGAAATCATCGGGGTTCCCCAATCGCCATGATTTATCTGCGGTAATTGTTAGCGGACAATTTAGGTGGATGCTGCCAAAACATTAGCCAATCATAATATTGATTGCATTCAGCGCGGCTTGCCACAACAACATGATCTCGTGTTGCGTACGATGACCCCATGTCGTGAGTCATTTCTCTGAATTCCAAGTTAAGTCAGCAGAAAGGTTTAGACAGTGCCTTCTCGCCATGTCAACACAGAACAATTATACAGTCCTTATTATTAGATATAATATAGCCCATGCACTAAGTTATTGCCTAACTACGCAGACGCGACATATTCTGACTAACACGGATCCTAACCAGCATTACATCACCCGCTCCCACGCAATAGTGATCACGGCTCGAAAATACTCTAGCCACATTTATATGTGACTAACGTAGAGTTAAGGGCTCAAATAGAAGAAGAAAAATGGCGATTCTGACTCGAGTCAGTCCCTACGACTCGAGTCAACAAGCCTGCCAACTTTAACCCCAGACATATCTTAGATGACAGCGTGGTCCTGAGCAACCAGTCAGTGGTTTCTACAGAATAGGGAAAACGACAACGAGGTCATTAGGGTGCGAGAAGCCATTTATTTATACGAAACTGGTTAACTCATTCACATGATCAAACAGACTGCTTGTTTCCTTATGCGTGGTTAGGATTTAATATATATATATATATATATATATATATATATATATATATATATATATATATATATATATATATATATATATATATATATATATATATATATATATATATATACTAATCCGACCGCGTTGGTTGATGATATCTGATATGAAAGTTCATCTAATTAATAGTAATAGTTCTGATAGTTTATTGTAACAAGCTACTCCGCCAAGTGCATAAATAAATACTGCAATATACACGCTGTGTCGAAAATAAATTCGAAGCTTTTTCAGTTTTACATGTAAGGTATTCACTGCACACATTTGGGCAGTTAGATCATCTTCATAGTAACAGTGCCGACCCATTTTAACATTGGTATGTATAACTGAATCAGCTTGCAACAAACACTCGTGTCACACTGTTTAACAAATTTAACAATATATATATATAACACCAACTTCAGTGATGCGGCCATAGTAACGTTACATGACGATTTTGATTGTCCATGCACCAATCCCATCTTGTCGTAGCTACGAATCGTTCATAGATTAAATCAATGATCGTCCGTTCACTCGTTGAAGTGGACCATTAGCCTTCAGCCTTGTCCTTGGCAATGAGCACCACCAGTAGCACTGCCAAAACGACACCCTCGATCAGAAGAATAGTGCTACCGTCCAAGCCTGCAGCAGCGACCGGGGACGGCAGAAACAGGAGTATCGTTGCCAGGATCGCTGCACCATACGCGAGTCCGCCTTGTGGTGTTACGCCCATGGTCGTCGCTTGGTGTCGCTGTAGACTTGATGGCGTCTCGATTCTTGGTCTCGTTGCAAGTGTCGATTTTCAACAATCGGCACCTAGTGAATATACAACATTATGATTAGCAGGCTGTCTTCGAGTGGAATACGCATATAACTTTCGTTGGTGCAAAACATTTCATTTTATTACTGTAATCGAATGCACCAGATTTGGATCTCAAATAAAAGCGAGAAACAGGTTGTCACTGCATCCCAACGTGCGTGCGGCGAAGAGAGCAGTTGTACAGTTTGGTAGAGCAGAGAAACTGTTTATACAACGTATATTGGTCTGCACATCGAATATTGTGTACACGTTTTGTCTCATTGCTTCGCATAATATATTTTATTGCTTGAGAAAGTGCTATGTAGAGCATCTTAGCTTTGTTTTTACGACTTATCACGCATAACTATAACACTATATTATAGATTAGAAGAATAGAGTTTACGTGAAGATTTGATTGAGACAATTTTATTAATTGGTAAACAGCATGCAAACCCAGGTCAGTTTTTGCTTAGTAAATAAATAATAATGGATGACGCTATGTAGGCAGTGATTTTAGTCAGATAAATAATATATTTAATTATATTTAAATTAATAAACACTGAACGTTGTGCCAAAACAAATTTAGGGGTTCAGCTGCACGGTTTACCGGCTGCACACCCCTTAAATTTCCATCATATAATGTATTAATTAATAACGTTCTATGTGTAGTTTAACCTTCTTCACTAAGACACAACTTCGCCGTCCCATTACAGAACACGTTTGGTCACAATGAAATGTAACATGTTTTTACAGGACACATGACTACGACGACGTATATAATATGAACAAGTAATGTTTAGTTTACAACTTCTGTCCCTAAAGTGCAAATACTTCGCCAGGAACTACCCAGTGGACACCCAGTGGACACCAAGCGGACAGCATCAGTCACTGAGAATTAGAAAGAAAGAAATGAAAGAAATAAAACACAGTACTTGTAGAGATAATGAACAAATACATTGAGTGACATGGTTATGTTTATGGATGCTGTCCACGGGGCTTCCACTTACATACACTAATAATAACGTTTTTTATAATCTGCTTTTAACACTATAGGTTGTTTCACTGTTGGAAATTTCGGGTCTTAGGGAATTCCAGTCTGTAACTGTTCGTAGAAAGAAAGTTATACTTGAACAAGTCGGACTTAACTGCTGGGAGGGTGAAGTGGTGGCAATCGCTCGATCTAGCACGGCGAGTAGATGTCTTAAGGTAGTCTGGCAGGATAACGGCTATTTTATGGTTTAAAGCTTTGTGGAAGACCGACAGTCTTGCAACTTTCCTTCTATTTTTGGAGGATTGGCCAGTTAAGTTTAGACAACATACTAGTAACAAGACAACATACTAGTAACAAGACAACATACCAGTAACACTGGATTCTCTGGAATAATCGTGTAGTATAAAGCGGACAGCACTGCATTGGATTTTTCCATTTTATTAATTTGATATTTACGGTGTGGGTCCCATACAGCTGAGGAATATTCGAGCTTAGGCCTGACAAAGGTGGTGTATGCTTCAGACTTTTCTTCTTGTGAGCATTTGTGTAGGTTTGTTTTGATTAGGCCGATAGTTTTATTTGCTTTAGAGGTGATGTTATCGATGTGGGTTTTCCATTTAAGATCTCGCTGTAATTTCTCCACGATAGGATGATGACTGACAGACCTGAGAATTACACCGTCCATGACATAGTCCACTTTTATTGCGTTTTAGGTTTATATATATGGAGTGTATAGCATCTTTCTGGATTAAAAATCATTTGCCATTTCCGGGCCCAGAATGAAATTTTACAGATATCATTTTGAAGAGCAACTGTGTCAGCGACACTGTCAACTGTGTCAGCGACAATGTTAACTGTGTCAGCGACACTGTCAACTGTGTCAGCAACACTTTCGATTGTCCTGAATACCAGACAGTCATCAACGAATAGCTTAATGTGGGAAGTAAGATTTTCTCCAATATCATTTATGTATAATAGCAACATGAGCGCGGAAATCATGTTGGGAGTTGATCAGGCTGTTTTGTCATGAGCCACGTTAGAGTAGCATAACATATGTTCCACGATTTTACAGCACACAGTAGTGAGAGAAATTGGTCTTTAGTTTTTTTGCCCTCTGTCACCTTTTATTGAACACGTTTTACAGTAAATATTATCTTATGTATAAACTAAACGCAATTTACTGCAACTTCCGGTTGATTGACTACCACAAATTAATGTCTGCCGGATGTATCAAAGACGTAGAAAATGATCTCCCACCTGTATGCTAGTCGTGTACGATGTTTGGAGTAAACGATGCGAAGCCGTTACAAAGACGTGGCGACGCCAGCAATTTCAGTACGCTCTGCCAGTCTTGTCTAATTTTCCCTACGATGTCACCGAAAACTATTTGAACTGGTTCAGAAGGAACAAAACCAAACTTGATGTAAACAACACAATCTCGCTGTGGGTGGAGCGACTATCAGCGTCGTTCTGCGTAGCCAGAGGAATCGCCGGACGACGTGTTAACTAGAGCGTGACGACTTCCTTTCAACTGACCGGTGACGTTTACGGGCAATGAATGTTGGTCGTTTACAAAACTGGGGGTGTCACTTCATTTATAAAATAGGTCTGTACTCGAATTAACAAGCATGTTGGACTCCACAAATACCAGTGATATTTATATAACGAACTTGACATATCATATCTTCACCCACGGAAACAAGAACATATAATTTCAATTAAACATTTGAACAAGCACTGTTAATATGCTTAAAAGCAAAATTTACGATGAATAATCACTGGACTCTCGATAATCCAATGGCTTCCTTGTCCTCTTGCCATAAGGGTTTTTGTTTTTAAGTTCGATAGTGTTACACAACACGGCAATGCTGGTGCTTCCGCCTTCACACGATCGTGCCTAATCATTTCAGTTGAGTTCACGATTCAGGTACACATGTTTCTAAAACTGTCCTACTCTGTATAGAATGACGTAGGTAACACAACAGGGGTGCTGTCAAAGTTGGACGGAGTTTAATACATCCGCTTTACATGCCAGCGTTCTGGGTTCAATACCGTATGTGAAAACCGGGTTCTCGGTACTGGGGATTACATATCCCTCACAGCTGGGATGACCAATTTAATGTATGCCTTGTCTCGTTAATTGAAGACGTAAACCACTCATTGACAGGCAAGCAACTTGGTTGTGGCCGCCCTCGATTCGTTATAGCATAATAAGGTCGGCTATGCACAATATTTAATTAGATTTAACAAGCTTGTCATCCAAGACAAAACACCCAGATGGTAACTGGACAAGAAACCCACTGGTTTATCGAGAGTAAAATGTTTTCATTTATTTCATTTAAGATCTCTAACGCCCTTCTAAAATATAAGTTAATTTTGTTTTTAAACATATTCACGCTGCTAGCACTTTCACAATGTGTAGATAATGTGTTCCTTTAATTTATTGTCCTCTGTGAGAATGGGTACTTTCTGATAACATTTCACTGATCCTTCACTAATGTTACTTCGTGTCCTATAGTAAATATTATCTTTCTTATGTGCGAAAAATATTTTTATCAACATTTGCGTACCCAATCAATATTATCTTAAGAACTTTGATCTCTTATTAACCTCCCTGTCTTTTTGTTAAACCACATTCGTTCTTCATATCTAAGGTCTCTTAGTTCTTGAACCATTTTAGTTGCTCACCTCTGTATTTGTATAAACGTATCTATACGCTTTTTACGATATGGTCTCCAAGCTTGTTATTACTATTCTAAGATACGTGGTCCCTGTTTCCTACTGGGACCATTTTTATTAGCTTGGGCTGATGGTCGCTGAATACAGGACCAATGATTTTGAGTCGGTCCCCTATTTCAACGATTTATTGCATCTTGGAAAATTCATATGAACAGAAAAAAACAGGGAAAACGGCACATTTTCGGACTACGATACATATAGCCATATATAGGCCTACGCTGCGCAACTTTGGGCGACAAATGACAACACAGACATTGTCATTGTACGATTGGACAAAAACACTACTGCATATCGCAGGGTGACCAGGTACAAATCAAGTGTAGACCTACGCATCGGGAAATTATGCGTAGAGCTGCCATCTGCCGGGTAAATATGAACTTCAAATATGTATCGCTAAATAAAATAGAGACATGCTCACCTCAAACTAATAAAGCAATACTAACATATGTTCCGTCTTCACATTTTATATAATTAATGTCGTGATGTGTATCCTTTCGATTTGATAGCACGAGTCTGAACAGTCACTCGACTAAACATCCATCGGCCATTTCATATGGCTGATCCACGGAGGGGTTCGTAACCCAAATAAATTCGTGAAAATTAGGTGGGGGGGATTCGTTTCCGAAAAGGGGTTCCCAAAAAAGTGGGTTCGCGTGGACCTCCTGAACCATCCTTGCAACGGCAATGGTGTCAATCAGGAAAAGGCTGCAGACCAATATAACTCCATGGTATATGGTCACCCGGCCTCAACCCAATGCACACGAGCAATTTGTATTAGGTACTGAGAGGTAATTGTAGATGTAGCTAATCAATTTAGCTTGTTTCGTGGATGTTTTATCAGGCAGTATTTTCATATTTCATCGGTCAGTTCGGCGCTGCATCCGTCGTCATGGATTATCATTGTTCTACGCTGTCCTCTGATTTCTGTTTCTCAAACCCATCGTCTTCTTCTCGGCCGTCTGCCGCACTCGTTTGCCAGCTGTTGTGCATATACCATTCTTCATAAACATGCTTCGCTGGTCTTCTCATTAATCGGTTCGCCTATTTTTTGTTACCTTATCATCTGATTTAAAGCATCGTTTATTATTATATGCATTTACTATTTCAGCTGATTTACTATTTTCAGCTGTACGTCTGGCATTATCCGACTTCTAAGACAGTCAATGTATTTGTTGTCTCATCTGGAGTACTTGTTTCAAGGCCATTTACTCCGCGATGAACGTCTAAGTGTTACATTAGAATCTCGTGTACAATGGCGAAAGACCCTATTATCTGCTCAGGGGAAAGGGGTCATAGGCACCAGCCTATTTGTTGTAACCACTTTAGAGGAGCCATCATGATACGAGACAAATACATTGCACTCATTAATCACGAATTTTGGGAGAAACAACCGAAATATTGTCCGTCAGTGACTCAGTGGCAAATAACAACTGTCTCCATGCATTAGCGGTAACTGTTATTCTTACCCACACAGGCTGTGGGATTGTTTCGGCTGAAACGTTGCTCCCGGTCATCCATACTCACCATCTAACTAGGCTCAAGAACTTAGTTTGATGAAGGTGGTGGGTGTCCGTGAGCTAATCCTGCCCTGTACGACGACACTACTCTTTTAATGACTCACTTCAGACCTATCATCGATTCTTCGTCCTTTCCTACTTTCTTCTTCCAAATAATTAAATTGTAATAAAAAAAATCCTATTTTTTAATTGTATACACGCTCATCCTGTCAGAGATCCGTGATGAGTGTCGTACCAACTAAACAAGCGTTATAGTTAAAGAAGATAAAGCGTATACAATCAGATGGGACCTCAACACAAAACTAAAGCAAACGTTTAATAAATAATTTTAATTATAAACTATTCTCTACGTAACTTTTTGTAGGTTTCTACTTTGTTTTTCTTGAGCAATAGCAACTGAGAAGAAGAAATTAAACCTCGCGATCGTCAGTTTGGCAGTTTCCCGTTTCCAACCGGCGTTTGTGGCGTAATTTCTCAACTGTCACATGTCTGGACCGGAATAGATAATACTACATAATAGTATTGCAAGTTGTCGGGAAAGATAACTTTAAAATGCTCTGTGGATTACAGCATATATTGACTACATGGTTGGTTTATTTACTCCTCATTATATTAGTATTCCATAGCATTATATGTCCGGGAACCAGGCTACCTCGTCGTTACAGACGACGTTACGTCACTCTTGTTAGGCGACAACAACGTGAGGTCACTGTTGTTTGGTGCGTATGTGATCGGGAACTTAACCCTCTTCTTTTTTTCAAAATTACTGAACGACGCCTTGTTGAGGACTATTACGTATGGCTTCTTTCGCTTTGATGGCTTCGCCACACGAGTCTGGACAGTCACTCGGTCAAAAACATCCACCGGCCATTTCATAAGGCTGATCCACGGAGGGATCTGAAAACCCGTAACCCAACATCTTCCTGGAAATTGGTTGGGGTTCATTTCCGAAAAGAGGAGTTTGCAAAAAGGGTGTTCGCGCGAACCCCCTGAACTCCCCTGACCCAGCAAAAACATCGTATTGGAAGTAGCCTCGGTGGTGGAGTGGTTGTGTGGTGGTTGGCCAAATTCCAAATGCTAACATTTCAGTCGCGGATTTGACTTCTATAAGAAGAGAGTATTTTTTTTCGTTTACTCTTTTGTTTTAGGGGACTTAGTTGCATTAGTAACTTAATTTTGTCATCCAGCACGCACGTACCCGCGCGAGCGCGCGCACACAGCATTTATTATATACACATAAATATATAGCGCCAACAAGAATCCGATAGATCTTTGACAATAAAAATTATGAAACAAAATGTCCCCTATTTTGCGAAAATGAGACACAGAATATGTGTGTGTGTGTGTGTGTGTGTGTGCGTGCGTGCGTGCGTGCGTGCGTGCGTGCGTGCGTGCGTGCGTGCGTGCGTGCGTGCGTGCGTGTGTGCGTGTGTCGCCGCAAGCGAAGGCCTCAGTTAATTTTACCGGTAATATCAGCCTTTTATCGAATAACGTGTGAAACGCGGCCAGTGGTTGGTCAACAGCTGAGCATCAGCCAATCATATTTCCTGTTGGAAAGAAGTGGTAAGCACGTATGAAGATGAGCTCCACCGACAACGAAATTGATTCATCAGCCTCTAAAAAGCAGAACATTATTCAATATGGATATGCTGCTTAATATGGCTCTGGCACTGTGACTTCACTCAAGATGGCCAACCCAGAGTCTGTAGCACCACGCTACAAGTGGGAATCCAGCAAGGAGCTAATAAAACAAGCTAAAGGCGCCATCGTGGCATACAACGTGCTGCACAAGAACTGAATCCCAGGCCTACGGTGACACATTACACCCAGTGTGCAAGGGTGTATATGTATGAAACCTTGTGACATATGTTTGAACTCTGTATATTTGACTTTGTGCTTATGATCATAATGTTATGTTGAATGTTGTGCATTCGATTTTGTGTTAAGTTGTGTAAAATCATGATATGTGGCTGGATTTACTTTTGGAATAAAAAGTGTCTTCCGAGATCTTAAAATGCTCTTGAAATTCACTGAAGTCCATGGGCTGGGAGACTTCGTGGCCTGCATCCACAGGGGCCTGGATGGGAATATTTCGCACTCCTAAGAAGCCGCTAGGGGTTGACAGCTATGGAATATATTTAATACATAACTACCAAGTCTCAGGCATTTGGCTTCCGTCCCACGCAGCTATCTACAAATCTCACGCATAATGTACTTGAACAATGCAAAATGCTTGCGAGATGTACTTTCAGAAGACGCTGGGGTCTCAAGAGTTGTTAATAATTTTCAGTTTATTGAACTTAGCAAGCATTTATTTTAGCAGAATTAGTATGATTATATAGTCGGTTCAGTGTTGTGCAGATATCGATACTAATTATACCCACCTAGAGCACGAGTGACCGTGCATGTCTTATCGGGTGAAAGGGTAATTTATAAAGTTGTTGGACACATTATTACACGGATCTCAGGTAATACTATTGTTTGATGATTGTTTCAGTAAACCATGTATCTGCTATAAGTCCTAGCACACAGCTACTTATAGGGTGGGGTAATGACAGTTCAAGTAGTTACCTCAGGTAATACATGAGATGGATCCTGAATATATTTGCTAAAAGAGGTCTAGACTTTGTTGACATTGCTACAATTCATATTGTTACTAAAATAGCCAATATGCGTTTAATTAATTCAAGCTCTGTCGTGGAAATAAAACATGTGCAACACTTAAATATTATCCAAGTTAATAGAATCGCGTGTAGCTTAAGTGGGATGGTGAGAATGGCATTGTGGATATTGTTAATTGCACAGTAAAAATGTTTGATGCGATGGATTTAATTATATACTATACAATACTACACACACCTCTCGCATGATGTGCAGCAATTATAACGGCACACATTCTATACGAACCTGTTTCGTTCAGTTGTTGTTGTCGCCATACAGCCAGGACGAAATAAGAATACGACGTGTTCCCTGCTAATTGTTGTATTCGTTCAAGTTATTATGTTCAAATATTTTGATATAGAACTCGGATAACATTTGGAAATAAGCAACACAGCACGATGCTGATAATGAATGACCTTCTACTTAGAACAAAATACAAGAATGTGGATGTCACAATTGTCTCTATTAGCCAGCATTTCACAAAGAATTGTCATCATGTGACACATGTGTCATGTCAATTACTTTGTCACAGAAGGTGTATCCTGCAAGGCTACGTAGTCGCCACAGCGAGAATGGTAACTCTAAGCACGTATGTACGCATGTGTGTGTATATGAAATAAACTCGACAGCCTGACCGTGAAACTTTCTTCCATCTACCCCGTGCCATGTGTCACCAGCCACGAAGCCTCAGTCTTCGGCTCTATCCTTGGCGACGAGCACAACAAGTAGCACCAGCAGGACGCCACCCTCGATCAGGAGCAACATATTGCCGTTCAAGTTGCCGCTTGCGTTCAGCTTCGCCATGTTGCACTTTGCTCCCTTCCGCCCGATCGGCTTCTTGAATATACCCGATTCTATTACTTTGTCCAGCGACACAGGTTTCTTCACCCATTCAAGCATCTGATCCATAGACACCACGTAAACATCCTTTTCTGCATGCGCCAGGAGAACGTCAATGAACCGCTCGACGGCCTTCAGCGCGAACGGATCTCTCTTGAACCAGTCGGTGTGTGCGTTGATAATGAACGGCGCGCGGTTGATCGAGTAGTGTCTCCAGAAGTTATTCACGATTGTATAATAGAGCATTTCGTAATTCTCGGCCGCGACCCAGTCGTCGATGAAGTCGTGCGCCATGCTGTAGTTGTCGTAGAAGCGCTGCACCGGAACCTCCCACATGCCCGGATAGCAGGCGATCGGGTGGCGGTTCTGGGGCCGGACCATGTCAAAAAAACTGAAGTTCAGTGTGTATGGCCATAGTGGTAACATGTTCTTCCAAAACTCCTTCTCGCCGAGCACGATGCTGGAGTCGTAGGGGTGCCACGCGTATGTTTTGTATTTCGTATCATTCGACATGAACTGCATACCCCCGAACTGTTGGTCGCCGCCCGCCTCGAGCGCCGGCGCACGCATGCCGTGGATATCTTTAACGTCGATCTTGGCCTCCTTCGTGAGGTTCTCCCTCTGACCCATGATCACCTCCTCCCACATCCTTGGCTTTAGGCTAGCCATTGAGTATGTGTCGTTGACGCCAGTGACACCGATCTCGTGACCATTCCGGTAGAATTCGCCTGCGCGACAGTAGTCGTCCGTGCCTTCATCCGAGACGAACAGTGTCATCGTGATCCCTTCATCATTCGGGTTCACACGCTCCTTGCCACCCTTTCCCTTGTTGTCGAATATCCTCCGTAACTGATGCCACGAGTCGTTATTCAGGGGTCCACTGAACGCAAACACGACTAACTGCGGCACCTTATTTGGCTCCATTTCATCGGGCGGGGATTCACTAGCGCAGTTGCAGTTGGGCAGTTCGCAGTTCACAGTCATCGTACACTGCTCCGCCGACACGGGACAAACGTCGGTCCGCGCAGACGGCGTCAGAAATAAGAGTAAGGTCGTCAACAGTACAGCGCCGAGCAAGAACCGGAATGGCTGCGTCGCACTCATGGCCGCGTCGATGTTGGTGTTTGGCTTGCAGCGAATCAGTTCTCGTTTGCTTATTGGCTCAAGTACCTAGACAAACATAAACAAACTTGATATCAGGGTTGTGGACATCGCACCAGCGGCACTCTAACCTAAATCATGATTGAATAACACGATCAACGTTTTTAGAAACACAGAGAAAATAACAAAGAAAGAAGTCGTGTAATACACCAAAATAGATGGATATAGAAATATCAGACGTTTCACCGCAACACATCATCGATCGTCAGCTGTGAATGGCTTCTAGTGACTCCAAAGGCATATTCAGCCCAAAACATTAGTTTTAATAGTTTCTATTAAAATAACGCTCACTCATTATATCATCATCCAGCAGGACAGACACAAATGGACAAGTAGCGTGAACAACTTCTATGGCACCAGTTCTACGGACGACTACATGATGATGACGATATTCTTAGTAGTATCACATAAGACCGCGCATACACCTACTGGCTTGGGTTCCACTGAGAGTTTGTGTGTTTGTCTTTGACTTCAAATTAAATAATAACAGTTTATTTCGCTTTGCAGCCATAGAGGCTGAATAGTACAATAAATAGTGTTTTTGTTAGCAGTAGCAGTAAACAATACACACGCACGTACGAACGAACACACGCACACACACCTGGAAATACCTGGTCAGTGAAACAATTAGGGAATAATACAATGTTTGTTGATGTCACGAGAGCGTCACCAGCCAGATAACATCATGTTATATGGCCGGGTGACACTTTTTTCGCTTCCTACATTTGTAAATACGCTGCTGGGCCGGTTTCACACAGCATTCGTATCGTACGAAGAAACTGTTGCGGAGGTTGATGCAGATTACGGAAATCAGAACAATCACAGAAAACACGCAAAGCGTTCGAACAATCGCGTGTCTAGGCCAACGCGCGTACGCGATCGTGTTCGGAGTTATTCAGACGTCAACTCTGTTCTCAGAACGAGGCAGCCGTGTGTTATCTGAGTTGATATATCACGGTAAAATGCTCTAGACCAATCAGATAATCTTATTACCGTGATATAGTCATCCAGATAATGCTCGACAGCCTCGTTCTGAGAATCCTGTGTTAAACATACGTTTGTGGACGTCGAGTGGATATGAGCGCGGCTCGCCGTTGTATAAGGTCGGGCAATCAAGCGAAGCAGCTTAATGCATGATAATCGTGTAAGTTTGGCGAATAGTGCCAGTAATAGTAATAGTGCTAAATTGAAAGAGATTTATTGCTACTGTAAAAAAAACACACACACGCACACACCGAACGGAAATTATGTAGACCAGAAAGTTCTGCCTCAGGTCGAGACGCCGGACGAAGGACTACAAGGCTGTGCAGGAAGCGGTCCTTGACGTTCTTCTGCGGCACGGGAGATCGTCATGGACTTCGATGGAGTTACGTAGAGTGCGGCTGCCAAAAGTTCTGCCCGATGTCCAGGGCTGGTACAGGCAGTGTGGAGGAAGACGCAGGAACTGGTCTTGTGTCGAGCCTACATCCAGGACAACACTACCGTCCACTTCGTGCGAAAGCTGATGGCCTTGCCTTTGCTCCCAACCGAGCGCTAATTGTCATCAAACCCCTCTGTGCCATCAACAGTGGTTATCTATCCGTTTTCTGTTCTGTGCCTATCTCCAGCTTGTTACAGAGGCACTCACAGGCTATTTGTCACCCAGTGACACTGATTTAATTAATATATGCCGGCCACCCAGGTAACTCTCTCTTTTGATGGTTTTGGCTTAGGTTGAATACCATATGCACACGGGCGACTGGTTGTGGACTTGGTTGAGTAGACCTACTCAAAAGGATACTATGTTTAGATACCGTTGATCGTCAAGAAGAAATTGTATGCATATTGAGTGAATAATACCTAAACAAATTAAATACAATAACAATAAATAAATACATAATGTAATATTTGTTTCATTGGCATAAACATTTATATTTCTGTATTAGAACACTAGGCCGAGATCACTCCCACAAAAAGCCCGTTATTATACTATATATTCGTGTAGTTCTAATGGCAAACCGTCTTAATCAATGGGAAACCATGTTTAGATACCGCTGACGTTTAAACAGAAATTATAACCTATGCTGAAAATTATACTTATTGAGTGAATTGTACAACAACCATTAGTACCTAACAATATATACATAATGCAACTAATTATTTCACTGGCACAAACACTCTTATTTCTGCATAGAAACATGAGGCCGAAATCACAATAAACATACAGGCCAAGTTCACTACCGGCGAGGCCGAGATCACTGCCCGAGATCTCGGTGACTCTTAATACGGCTCCCTCTGGTAGTCGACTCAACACAGGTTTCCAGTTTGAAATCTCCATCTACAACAACTGTTTTTCACTCATTGTTCTGTTCCACTGATTACACCAACCCCTCTACCGTGGACTTTTATTTTTTGTAACAACTTTGATGTGGCACCGTGGCACCAGTAGTTTAGCTCTTTCTACTGTCAGACATTTTTCGGTGACCGCACCAACTCTGTGGAACTCGCTCCCAATCAACGTTTAGCCGGCAAGAAATATAATAAAATTTCGTAGTCAACTAAAAACCTACCTGTTTAAACTCGCTTATCCTCCATAGCTCCCCGGCGTACCAATCCAACTGTTTACTACTGGAATTGTTTATCGACTAGTAACTGAATAACCCTGTTGTTTTGATGCGCTGCTCAGCTTGGGTTTCCCGAGGATTTTAGCGCAATAGAAGTTTCTTCATTGTATTGTGTAGTATTATGTCATGGAATATACGTGCAACTCCATCAAAATGGTTAACTCCGCTGCGAGGTCAGAGTGTAACTGCCCAGCACCGCTGTCGGAGCTTGTAAGCAATAGATGCAGTAAATGAGACCCACCTCATAAGGTTCGCACTTCTCTTCAATGTTGCTGATCGATGAACGAATTTACCGGAACGGATCCAAACGAAACACACCCTGTCTTGTAAATAACGACACAGCCCGGCTATTTGTGGAATTGCCTCAACTGCCGGTGTTGTTGATGAGTCATACGGCATCGCGTGCAATGAGCTAGTGTCAGAATTGCCAAGTAGAGCGTGACTGCTGTCGCTTAGCCACCCCTCGGTGTCTGCGGCCTACGATTGGATATTCTGTGGCATCACCGGCGCGAGACAAAGATAAAGGAGTGTGGTATTATGTAATAAGAGGTGGTTCCGTGGGAGAGCAGGAGTGCCGAAGTTCACGCATTAAAAACTTTCTGTTCGAACTGGTTGGTTATTGTGTTTGATTTAAATTCGAGTAGAAATAAGGGTTAGGCTTAGGGATCTTCCCGATGCTCAGATCCGTAGCACCGTCTTATATAAAGTACGGATCTCGACTATGACCACTGTCGCATGACAGCGTTAACAATATGTGCATACAGTGGCGTAATGCATTGCGTAAGGTATGGAAGCTACCATATGCTTCACACAGAGATTTAATACCATTAATTGCTGAATGTGTACCTTTAGATGTGGCTTTGGTCTTTAGGTTTATAACGTTTTACAGAACAGTAGCCTTGTAAGATACCATGGTTGTTAATTATATTGCAAATGACATTTGCTTATAGGTCAACTATGGGCCAGAATGTAAGACATATTATGTCCAAATATAACATGACCCACCATGAACTGTTGTATATGCCTATGAGTGCTATTAAGCATAAATGTAAAGACATGTGGAATATCAATGTCAATGCTACATACTATGACAACGCAAACATGATTTGTGAATTGGTTGAAATGAAAGATTGTAACAATGACGATGTCTTAAATAAGGAAGGATGTAATGCTGTGATTTCATATCTCAGCGCAATTTAATTTGTTTTCTAGCTGCTATTTCTAACTTACAATTTGTTTAATATGTACATGTTTGTGGATCTTGTGTCCGAATAAAGATGATAATAATAATAACATTGAAACTACGACATTCCACGCTCTCCGGTAACCACACCCTCCGTTGCCCAATGGTGTGATACCAGCGTTCCTTGCCACACAACGGCACCGGTCAGTCAGAAGGAAGTCGTCACGCTCTGTTTCACACTTCTCGCTGCGACAGCGCAGAACAACGCCCATAGTCACTCTACTTCACAGCGGAGCCGTGTTGTCTAAATCAGGTTCGGTCATGTTTCTTCTGGACAAGTTCCGACAAAGCTCGTATAGGTTTCGGCGACAGTGAGGAGACACGGAGACAGCGAGGGCACATTCCAGAATTTTCTGGCGTCGCGTCGTATTGCAACGGTCCCGCCTCATTCACCGGAGACGTCGTACACAAATAGCTTACAGGTGAGAGATAATCGTATGCGTCTTCGATACATAACAAGCATTAGTTAGTGTTATAATCAGTCAAACGGAAGTTGCAGTGAATTGTGTTTTCTGTTATATAGAATTATACGTGGTGAAATGTGTTATGCACAATCATTGTGGTGGTATTCCACGTATTTAATCCATAATTTCACTTACGATCGTTGTGATGGAGAGGGTTAAAGTGGGGATTGTCGGTCGCAGGTTAGCGAACTATGCTTTGCTCCGGCGGTCGGTGAACCTCGATTTAGATCATGACCGTTTCGAAGTGACTTTTGTAGCTAGGGGCGGATTGAAGGTGCAACAATTTTATGCTCTAACGCACTACATTGTCAATGCCAGCAGGGATATAATTTTTTATCGATATCTGGGGTAATTATATTTTGAATGTTGAACCGGTCGAAGTGGGCGATAGTGTGCTTGCGTTTGCAAATTACTTTACGATTATGGCCGATGTTCGGAAAGTGGTGATTTCACAAATGTACCATCGTGATCCAAAAAAGACTGTTTACTGCGTCTGTAAGGAGTTTAACGACAAGGTTTTCTTGTATAACAAGTATATGCATGCGGCCACGAAATCATTTGATAGCATCGATTGTTGGTCTCACTGTGGCGTGTGGTCCGGCTGGCAACAGTATTTACTCAAAGGTGGCGTGCATTTCAACCAGGAGGGTAACAAATCCTGTGGTGTGTGTGGGGGGGAGCCATTCTGAAATTGGTCATTACAGAATTGTCCTGGTGTGGTCGGTTCCCCCATCTTTGCTGTTAGTTGGTGAAATTTCAGTTACCTAGATTTGATGATGAAATGTTTTATATTATATATGCATTATTTTATTCTTGATTAAACAGTTGGCTTACTATAAAAGCTCGTATACAAACATATATCTGACTTGTACTTTTGTCTTCAGCAAACTAGCTACGATTCCGAGTCAATAACATTAGCAAGTAAATTTGTCCCACATAAAAATACCTTTTGATCGAAACTCAAAATATTCTAAAATTTGGTTTCGTCAGTGTCACTGAAACCACCCGAACCCCTAAATATGACAGTTGTAGCATGTTGACTTGGATATTGTACGTTTTCGGTCTAAACTAGTGTACCCTATGTTTGTTTAACAAACGGGGGTGGTATAGGTATCACTGGTACGTAGATGGAAGGGCGACCTCATTAAAATGTCCAAAACTGCTAAAGGGACTTTTCCTTCACCCAAAGAGTGATTGGTCACTGACACAACTTGCTAGAACATTGTTTAATTGGCAACCAAAGTGTGTTAGAATTTAAGATGCAATTTGATAAGATATAAAAATTAAATTAACATGGGTAATTAACAGGTCTAACCTAATCGTATCCCATATAAGATCACAGGAACATTTATACGCTTACGGGGATAAGTTGAAAGAATCTTGCAAAATAATAAGACCATACTTGTATAAAACATTCGATGTGTGGTCTAATGTGCGTTACATTAGACGTCTCTATGATATTGTACAACACCTCCCTTCACACATGTGGGATTCAGTGATAATCTGTTTCTCGCTTGTCAAATTTTTAAAGATCCAAACCTTGTGCACTCGATCACGATTCTAAAGTGACATGTTTTATACCACGAACACTTACATGTGCATTCCACTCAAAAACAGCCGGTAACCATGTTTTCTACTCTGTAGGTGCTAGTTGTTGAAACTTGAAACGTCGACACTCGCAACTTTGAAGCGGATACCACGAATCGACAGCAAGGTGACAGCGACACTAGTACGCGGATTCGCAGAGATCTCGGCAACGACAACTCCTGTTTCTACCGGTTCCTGTCGCTGTTGCTTCAAGCATGGATGGTACCACAATTCTTCTGATCGAGGGTATCGTTTTGGCTGTGCTACTGGTGGTGCTCATTGCCAAGGACAAGGCTGAAGACTAATGGTCTACTTCAACGAGTGATCGGACGATCATTGAATTCGTTTTAGCATGACCCGGGCCTACGACAAGATGTGATTAGTGAGGAATCGAAATCGTCATTTTCAGTGCAACAATAGCCCTAGCACTGACGTTGGTGAAGAAGTATCACTGATAACATGTTTGGGTAAAGAAGTGTCATCACGGGTAACATGTGTTTGTTGCAACCCGAATCAGTTGTACAAATATGTTGTTGAATATGATTTTAATATCCTAATATATGTGGAATTAATATGTGCATCTGGATTATTTACGCGGGAACGGACATGAGAGTCGTAGGCTTAGCAAGTAGTCGCGTTGTCTACATAGCTGCAAATTTTACCTTATACATAGCTGCAAATAAAAAAAACAATTTCCCAATATTGATTTCTAGCGAATGGCTCAAATAGTTACTTCATACTTTCTCCGTATGAACGTGCACGCACAGAAAAAACCCCAAAATAAACACGTGTCTATTTATTGTCACCCTAATGATGAATGCAACAATTAATATGTACATGTCTTTGTGGGGACATCGAATACACATACGTGACACACGATGAAGAAACCTTGCAGTATTTTGTTGGACTTCTTTTTAGGTAGCAGCTGTTTCCGTCTATTATACAAGATAAAACTCGATGCGTCAAACACCAACAAAACACAATAAGAAACGTACGGCACGCCAATCAACAGAAGTAACGTCGAGTTACTGCATCACCTTTGGCGATGACATAGTACACAACACGTTTACCTGTGTGAAATAATATCACACGGTGCACATAACACACATGTTGTGATGTCTCATAGCACATAATTTCGACACATGGCTCTAACTAACTAACGTCAAACACAGAACCGTTCTGTACACGTGTGGCCGCCAAAGTTCCACGTCATGAGCCCCTGACCAGAATACCGCGAAGCCCCTGTTTGTTGTCTTCCTTGATACTCGACTCATTTTCCTCTTCCTTCGTCTCTGATGCGTCCGTATCATCTGTCGCCTGCCACAACCCACTCGCTCCCGTATTGTAGGCTTCCTGAAAATGTGCATAGTTATAGGCCCAGTAGTTTTATTGTAAGAACATGCTTATCAAAGGGATTTGAAGACCCGTCACACGATGGGGTTGCTACAGTGTTTGTAGTCTGTAAATATCACAAAGGAAAGTATCTGATACAACCAATTTAAGTTGCTGGCTGACTTTATTCACGTTTTTCTTTCGACGCTGTGCGTTTTAGTGAATAGATGAAATAGAACGGCATAGCCCGAATTAGTACATTATATTTTGTAGTTGTTTGTTTTATAAAGCATGTGACTAAAGTTTAGACAAACCATATATTGTGGCCGCAGGCTGGTAGACAAGTGTCTATACCATAGCCACCTCGGTTCCGTTAGTTTTCCAGGACAACGCATGTGGTCTTCAGAATAGGGACTATCCACTGGTAACGATGATCATGCAATTATATATTAAGACATTTAAGTTATTTAATTTGTGATTCTGTATGACCTGTAATTTTTGGACCGTGTGCGCGAGTCGTTCTGCTCTCTCGCCACTTCCAAACTTCTTTTTTAGTCGTTCGAAGCCTCTCTGCGTCTCACTGCGGCGCCACTTGTTCTGCTGTTCAAAACCCTTCGCCATCTTTTGGCGTCGGGCAGCAGCTCTCTTCTCGCTATCCTGTTGAAGATCAATAACCTAATTTTAACAAGATTGAACAAAATTGCCATCCCAAATTACAAGCTCTAGACGACAAATGGACAAGGGAGCCAGAGAGTTCTAAAATGTTTAATCTATATTATAGATCGCCCTTGTCACATATCTGTTAATTTTATTTAAAAACATATTTACACTGCTAATATTAACACAATCATTAAACTATGTGTTCCATTCATTTATTGTCCTCTACGAGAATGAGTATTGTATCATATCCAACCTGCATTGTTCCCTAACTAATGCTGCTATGTGCCTTCTGGTTCTACTGCCTTCTTTAAGTTTGAAGAAACTAATTCTTCCGGTATTTTATAATCATTCGATGTTTTTGAACACTTCTATTTGTGAAGCCAACGAACGTAACACAAGCGTCGCCAATAGAGTCTTCACGGTCAAATGCCTTTCAACAAAATCTCAACCTATCCACTTGAGTGCACAGCAATGCATTATCTGATTTATCTTGCATCGTGTGTCAGCATTAGCTTTCTCAATAATGGAGTTGTCGTTTTTATTCATAAAGCTGTCATAGAAGCTCCTACTGTCTTTGCTTTGATATAGCTGTGCACGAAATAATTACTCACTTTAAATGCAATGTCATTTCTGTCGAACACGTGTACGACCGGTTCTCTGGTAGCGGTCCAAGCATCATGCGCATGCGCGCTTGCTTGTCTGCGGGTTCTATGGAAAAGCCGAATGAACGTAAAGCAAGGCAGACGACTTTTTAATCGTTACATGTAAGTTCTCTACCAACAGTTAACAGCTTGTTTTGGGCAGTCGCCGACCAGTCGGGGAATACCTGACATTGCTATATTCACCGACAGTTGGCGACTGCTTTTGGCCGACGCCCGTCAGGGTCAGTATGTGTCAGGTGATACGTTTACAGATATCATTTGTATAGGGGGTACGTATTATATATAATGTACGTAACAACTTCACCAACCGTGACCTATTTCGCTGGATCTCTTTGTAGCTAGCGAACATCGTGTTGCCTGAAACCGGCGGGCGTCGGCAAGGGCCCGGAAGACGTTCTGCGGCGCCGTACTTCACAGTAACCCCGTGACCAGGAGGACAGTTGAAATACTTCTTTCCACGTACGATCCCGTTGTCCGCAAAATTCACTGCAACCGAGGTTGTGTAAAGAAGCACAATGCCATTTTCCAAACAAATCACACGACTGCAGTCTTTACACATATACACATACATTACTAACAAGATGTAATCATCTCACATGTCATCATTGTATGTCGTCTATTCCTGAAAGACATCGGTCACATTCAGCGAGACAAATGTGACCAGTCTGTATAGTTAGCACCTTTACAACGAAGCCCAGACAGCTTCGATCATCTAATTTTAATCTCCTTTTTGTTCCAAGTGTTAAGACAAATGTCGGAAACTAGAGCTTTTTCAGTTGCTGCACATACTCTGTGGAACTCACTCCCTGTTAGTATTAAGTCTGTAGGAAATATAGCAACATGTAGCCGTAAACTGAAAACCATCTGTTTAAACTTGCTTATCCTCCATAGATACCCAGCGTACCAATCCAACTGTTTACAACTGGAACTGCTTATCGATTATGAACTGCTTAACACCTTTTGTTTTGGTGAGCTGCCGAGCTTGGGTATATATATATATATATATATATATATATATATATATATATATATATATATATATATATATATATATATATATATATATATATATATATATATATATATATATATATACAGTGTTGTACCTTCATCGTAGAGGTGAACACCAACATACGTTTCCGGAGCAAGACTTTCACTGTCAAGAATCCCAATAAACTTCACTGTGCCTATTAAACAAAAACGTTACCAGTTGTCAATTGCAAAAGAAAAACCATTAAACAACAAAACATACAACAAAGAACCCCAGTATTTTATATAACCGAAATGAGGTGATTTGTGCGAGCGCCAATGTGTTGTAAACGGAGTCTAGCGAGTGGTAATGCTTTGTAATTATACAAATATGATGGAGAAGTTGCGGATTTGAATTTGAAAGAGCACATCATGCTGAAATGTATTTTTGTAGTTTCGAATGTTCACACTGTGTTCTTTTGAACACCGAAAGTTTGATTATACTATGAATGAATTTGTGTGCTGTGGGTTTGGTACTATGAAGTTTTTTGGTTTCACACTCCTGAAAAACCTGAAGGTGGAGGGGCGATTTCTACCTACCAATAGCGAGACTCCAGCTAAATCTTCAAATGGCAAGCATTAAATATATGCAGACAATAACTCTTTTCGTTGTTTTCCATTATTTATAGGGTGTTCAAAGTTACCTCACGGTCGGGGATACTTTGAACATGTAGACCGTCATCCACCCGTTGTCTTGATTTTCACAACGTGTCCTTAGATATAGCCTTATCGGGGTTAGTTTTTATGAGTCCCACCGCTCTTCTTTCGATTTCCAGATGCAGAAATAGGGAATTCGTACCCCACAAGGAAACAGGTGTACACGATTGGATTTAAATGTCATATAACGTTATTGAAAGTTTTATTAGAAAGAGGTGTCCTACTGACATCATCAACATGATAATTATGCTCAACGAAAGTACTTATAAAATATATAACAACGTTTTCGAAACACGCCTAACCCATTGCCCACACACGCACAAGTGCTGCGTGGCCACCTGAAGCACACTTGACATTTAATCATGTCATCGGTTACATTGTCATCGCACATGAAACAATATCAGGATTCACTACTGTCATTCTGAATTCGTCTCTGCTTGCAGCTTGCCGTATCCTGTTTGCTGCGCGGCTCTTGTGTTTTGGTTCGCTTTGGTGGCAGGACTTTCTCTCAGATTGATTTTCTTGGTCCTTTTTTCGTTGATCTGAGAGAACTGTTCAGACGTCTCACTAACCTGCATACGTGAATGAGATGGCGTCTTGTTGTGAGGGGGCGGTTCAGGCACACTTTCACATTTTCTACGTCCGTATTCTCCGTCCTATTTCGCAACGATAGATTCGTAGTGGTTGGTGTTTGAAACATCGCTTGATTTTTTGAGGACTTTGTTTGTTGCCATTATTTCAACTTCTTCTACCATAGCGGTTGGATTTGACATCACACTGATGCGTTCTGCTAGTGAAGAGAATTGAAACATGGGTCTTTGAGGCATTTAAGCATGTAGTGCCTCATTCACACATGAACTGAATGGCAGTGGCGCTCACGGCTTCGGCTTGAACTCCTTCATTGGTTTGTATCATTCGTTAAGAAAGCCTGTGGAATCTCTCACAGGGCAGCATTTGTGTCAGTCCCCACACTGCGGAAAAAGGGTCGGGATTACAACTCGAGGTGCTGGACACGGAGGGCCTGTCACATGTTGGGGACCTACCACAACTTCACAGATGTATAACCCACGTTGTGGACATGTTTAAGAGCCTGACAGAAATGCACATACCTGTGTGTAACTGGAAGTTTGTCTTGTAAAAATTGGGCGTTTTCGTAACGACTGCCACTCAGAAATTATCTCGGGATTATTAAAATTGTATTTTAAAACAGGATTGCACCAATATTATCTTAAGTACGTAAGTTATTTCCTATATCCACGTTTATAAATAAACAGTTGCATTTGAAAATTAATGGAGTGGATCAGCTGAAGCAATTCCAAATCCAACACATTTTGAGATTTTTTTCGATTCCACCCACATTACAACAATTATAATTCCGAGACCACAAATGTAATCCCACATCCATTAAAATGATAGGGGTATTTGTATTCTAGCATACAACAACAACAACAACGGCAGCGGCAATGACTACTACTATTACAACAACTACATAATATCATTAATATAACAATATTATGATATTTCCGATTTCCATTCCATAATAACTGAAATTGGCCTTTCATTCCGATCCCAGGATTGGAATATCTCGTCTTAGAAATAGCTTATACAGTGCATTATACACTAACCTTTGTGGCCACTCGGGATGCGAACCATATCACCAATTTTCAGCAGGCTGTGTCTGCCACCCTTTTCATTCACCAGGGCGAATATTTCTGAAGTTTCCCGTACCCTGTCGGTCGAAGATGTCGATAACAACTCTAGACGGTCACGAAAGGTTTTGGTCCAGAACTTCCGACATGCCGAGCATCCGCACAAGAACGGGTCCATTGCAAGCTGTACAGAAATGTAGACGGTCGCAGGACAAGTATACGTACTGGTGGACAGCCTCTCCATGTTCTTTAGCTTAGGTGAAGTATGTTATTATGTTACCGTATGCTACGTCACACAATTTTGTTGACATTATGTGCAAAAGACATGTGCATGTGCTAGACATGCAAATCCACCTGTAAGGTAAAAAGGTAAAGTCATCCCCCAGGCATTACGCCTTAGGAAGCCATGAAGGCTTATATGGCCAGTGCTTAAACCTGGTTTCTATAGTGCGAGTGCAGTTATACTGACTCTCCTGGACGGGACACTAGTCCATCGCAGGTACCTTCCAAACAGTGTTTGTACTCATTTACAGCTGAGTAGACTGAGGCAAAGTAGGGTAAACGAAATTGCCTAAGCTTCGAAAACGAACCGTGCCCAGTGTGGGTCTTGAACTCACAACCTTTGGATTTAGAGTTCAACACCTTAACCACTAGGCCACGACTGCCACCTGTGTTCAATGCTATTACTTCGTGAGGAATACATGAGGTGGGAGGTGGAATCTAAAGAAATGGTGGGAGATGGGAGGTATGCCCTGAAACAGGTGGCAGATGGGAGGTTGAGGCGCCTGCCAACCCCCTTGTGTATCCTGACAGACATGAGCCAGGGAAAGCTGACTGATAAAAACACGAGATCATATTTCAAAATGGACAGAACTACGATGAAATGATGGATATCCCACGAGTTTACACGCACTGATGCATTACACTAACCTAGTGGTAATAAGAACATTACTGTAAACCACATTTGAATACTACAATTTACAACTCCACACAGGGTACCATATCATGCACGTTGACTTTAAACACGTGTCTGAAAGTCACCGATGAACCATGGAATATATCGCTTTAAGCATGGTAAATATACCAGTTGTCCTCGTGACCTTTCAAATACGAAACAGGCTAACATTAAGTTGTGCACACATTTGCATTTCGAGAAAGGGCTGACGGCATTGATATCTATGTCGTTGGTATATGTGCATCCTTCTCGCTCTCTCTCCCCCCCTCTCTCCGCCCCCTCTCTCTCTCCCCTCTCTCTCCCTCACCCTCTCTCTCTTAACTCTCTCCCCCCTCTCTCTCTCCCCCCTCTGTCCCTCCCACCTCAGTGGAAAATTTTATGTTGAACTGCCACCTACCGGGTAAATGTGAACTTCAAATCGTTATCGCTAAATGAGAAGTAAACATGTTTACGTTAAGCAATTAATTATTAAAGCAACATTACTTGTATGTCCCGTCTTCGCTTTTTACATCGTTATTATCGTTATGTCCACATTGCTTCGCAATGATGTATGGTAATTTCTAGCGAGTTTAGCGCACCTGTTAAAAAGTTCGCAATATCTGGCGTCGTTGTTGCTATGACGTTTCGCGTAAGGTAATCTGCAGATGTTCGCTATAGCAAAGGAGATAGTGGATAGTGTATTATTTATTATTCTGTTGTTTATACGCAAATAAAATTATAATTGTTGTGTCCCAATTTATAAGATTTTTATGTGTTTTTTCTTAATGTCCTACTTTGCGCAATGGTTCACACGACACACACGATACACACGATACACACAGGCATATAATTATATAAATTACATGTATTACTATAATTATAAGTTGATTAAACGCACTGATCGCTTTGTTGAACGATTATGCAAAAGATGTCAAAATAATAATTATTGTCCCTACTTCCTCCGCCTTAATTTAAAAAAAAGGAGACATATTAACTGTCTGAATAAGGCAGTAGTATGTCGTTTCATCTGCAGCTTAGCGAAAACGCTAAAGCCACTAACAAATCGATTTTATGTTTAAACTATTCTCACATGTGCATAATTTAGTAGTCAAGCTACATCTAAATTTGGACTTTGTAAGTGTATTTGCACAGGTAAAAGTATGCTTAGCTTACACACCACCAACTCGGAGACTATTTTAATCGAATGAGTTAGCGGCCTTCCCATGATGGCGACAGCGGCTTATTCCGTAAACAGTCGAGAAGTTAATTTTTATCAGACAATCGAACATCGGAAAGGAAGCCGGTAAGATTATGCTATGCATTTATGGTAATCATATTTTATGTACTATGGCACATCAACTGAAGTGTGAATTTGTCATGTACATGTCGTGGTGATCGTGCATTTATGTTTTGTGTTCAGTTATGTTTTGTCTGTCACTGTCTGTCACTCTAATCTCAATGTCACGCCCATCGCACATTATCATACTCATATTCACCTGCCTGGTCACTGCACTACCCGTTTGAAGTGCAACACCACTGTTTTGTTTAATTTTAAAGCATATGTAATACATAACATCCAATAAGCAACACAGTCTAAATAACGGACTACTTCAACAATGTCAACAACTTAATCTGAATCGCATACGTCTTGTCGGACACACAGCTAAGCCAAAATTATGAAAATATATTGACAATTTAAACGGTAGACATGTCTATGTGTATGACATACATTATTTCACAATGTCATTTCATTTGGGCATGCACAAGACTAATAAAACAGTAACAAAACTGACCTAAGATCAAGTGCTGGTTATAGCTACTTTTAAGTGTCAGTATGACTATGAGTCATCATGCCGGGAAGGGACTTGTGAAGTACTTTCTGAATGTGAGTCAGAATTTAGGCCTATTATTTTATTGTGACTTACTATATGTGAACATGTATTTGTGTATTGACATCCAAGATGCGTCCAACTTCAAATGTGAGTTAGCATCCAAAGTTCTGTTTTTGGGTCGGTTTGAACTTTCTTTTTCAGTTGCAATTACTTCTTTGCAATTGATCAAGTTGATCAAACCAGTTTATATTAAAAGAGCCCATACCATTTACCATTTTCATCTCCTAGTGCAACTACTTTTTAATTCTAGACTCCTTTTTCGTCATTGTCCTTTGCTTTTTCTAATTATTTTGTTAAGAACTGGACAGTTCCTTTTGGTTATAATTCTGAAATAGTAATTGACCCCTGACTCCTGGCTTAAATAAGCGATTAAAGGTTTTATATCAAATTCACACATTTGTAGACTTGACATGTTTTGACACCATCTACTAACTCTTGGTTAACTGTTGGTCACACTATGTACACTATTATCATAAGGTCATGTTATAAAGTATAAACTCTGTATACCTCTTCTAACATCACTGACCAAATGTGTTTTAATGCACCACAATTGTTTAAGAATAATTTGACTGTCATCTGTTTATGAATATCAGCCTTGCCATTCAGTATATGTTCACGGACAGCATTTTCCAATACTGTGGACATTTAATTTATGAGGATTCGGGCATTCACAGGATCATGCGATGGGCATATCATATCATTAACACCTGTAAAACTACGTTGTGCCCTGCATGCTATGTAAACATGATATTCCGCCCGAAACATTCAAATTAAGCACAAAACTGTAAAAAAATTATTATGTGATTCATTAACCATTTCAGGTCTGCAAAACATTACCTATATCATTTGAATTGCATTTTTCACCAATAAATACTAACTTTTTGAACTTTAGGAACATATATATATATTCTAGAACTAGATTAAACACTGGATGGTATCGTGCAATTTTTATTTTACTTGGTTACCATGATGATGAATAATTCATAATGGTCACTGAGTAGTCACAATCTTTGTTGATACTGTCAGCGACAGGTCGGTGCATAGACTGCATACACACATTATCGCCTTTGACAAACAAACTATCATCTATGTCCAAATCATTGCAAAAATTTTCCATCAAATGTTCCAAAACATACTCCGGGATATTGTCAAACCCATCAGCAGCGGCACTGAAGCCAACAATCTCTGATGTCGGCAAGAAAAACAATAACTTTCGAATTTTCTATAGAACACTATGGCAACTTTTGCATCAACAGAAATCTGAGTCATTCCCCTAGCGATCAGTATGCAACAAGTGATGCCACATAGGAGCCACATGGGAGTTATTTTGAATGTAAATACACTTATGCCTGATCCCGCTATAGCGGGCAGTCGACCACAAACGTCCCAACTTTGTTTGCCTTTTTATAGAGATAAATAATGAACAGTTTTAGTGAAATGCAATTACTCTGTGTTGGTCAAATATGATAAAAATTTAGCTGCAAAGCATATTTGACATATTATTCTTTATATAATTTGAACATATATAACATTACAATATTCCTGCATTTGAATAGTAAATAAATATCGTGCTATGACTGATTATTATCTGAGTAGAGTATTTTGCCAGTTTTGTCGCTGACATAGCTGTTACTGTGTCAGATATCTTACAAATTTGCACAGGATCTTCCAACTGTTTTTACCTTTTTATAGAGATAAATAATATAATGTTTTCACCAAGTTTACATAAAATAATTACTTTTTGGGGGGGCTTTTTGAGTCTAATGGATTCCAAAAAACCTTTAAAATTTGATGTTTCATGACTTTGATTTCAGAGTTGACGCCTACATTCAAATGTTAGAATGGATATTCTTCAAATACTATATATCGTGATGTTACAATCTAACTATAACCGAGCTAGTGTATGTTTGACTTGTTTGTTCACTTTTTCCTCCTAGGCGGCTTGCATCTCAGGTGCCAAACTTTCAGGGATTAATCTATGACCCCATGAATGAAACGTAACACCTTTATTTTTTAAATACCCCGTACATCAAGGGTTCTTAGTGGTTTTTATGGTAAATCAAATGTTCGCTACTTAAAACGTTAACTTCCAACAATAACAGAAACTACGAGCACGCATGCTGAAAGATGGCGGTTTATATTACATAAATCGTTAACTTTCAACAATCTCCGAAACCACATGCGCACACGCCGAAAGCTTCAGTATATAAACCGTTTGAGAGTACGTAACACCATGGGCGGTTTATATTAATTAAAGTAAAAAAGACCCACCCACGTATTGGCCCGAGGTCAAAGACCGAGGGCCAATACACAATAAAAAGATAGTAGAAAGCACGCACCCAAGGTCGCAGACCAAGGGCCAATACACAGTAAAAAGATATTCTACTATTCTACAACCAACACAAGTATCCATTGGTCTAAATTCATGCGATCTTCAACATTTTGAACAAGCAACGAGTATTGCATCACTTGTGTGATGTGGTTGTTTCTGGTAATACGTTTGACGTTCCCTTAAACAATCTTGAGCGTATTGATGGCATATTGGCCTGAAGCATTTGGTAAATATTGCTATCATGACTGTTATGTATGAACTACCAAGTTATCCCGTCCCGGGGACAGGCATTTTTGCTAGTAAAAACAATCAGACTGTACATTTACCAATAACATACTGAACATTGCTAGTGAATGTAACAAAGGCTGCAACACAGACGATCAACTTCCAATATCTGTCAGAAATTGTATTAGACAGCTGTTACAAGCACACAAGTGAGAAGAGAAAGGATTTGCTTATTGATTTTGGATACACAGCATGATGCTGAAAAGATATTGGACCAGTCCTATGACTAGACTGGTAAGACTGAATATCAACAGTTATTGGCTGTCAGCTTGTGCTACTGCAGTGAGAAAGCAGTGTCAACACGAATCACCCTAGAAATACAATATTACAGATAATGAAGGTAAAAATGTTTATATATATACTGTATATATATATATATATATATATATATATATATATATATATATATATATATATATATATATATATATATATATATATATATATATATATATATATATATATATATATATCATAAACATATTTTGTGGCAATTTTGAAAGATAAAGCTGAGATAAAAATCAGAATTCTTTTCTTTAGAATTTTTCCTGATTTGAATACTTTATCCCAACCCATAAATGTATGGACTGTTGACAATGCATGATATTTTGCTTTAGCTTGGTGTCTAGCTGGTTAGCTCTTCATACTGGCGCACATCTGCCTGGTCTTCTTGTAATGGTGGTAGTATAATTCCATTTTAGTAGATATATCTTTGCCAGCCATTGACTTGTCATTGCCATAGTTTTCCAGTTGTACCTTGCATCTACGTGTGTTCATGTGGAGTGGACTTAATATTTTGACTTCTTTAAAACGTTATGTAAGAAATTGAAGCTTCTAGTGCAATTCTAACATTTAACAAGATTTAACAAGATTGCCATCCCAAACAACGAGTTCCAGATGGCAAGTGGAGTAGGAAGCCATTGGCTTATCGAGAGTCCAACAATTTTCTCATCTATGTGTAGCCCGCCTTTGTCATATATCTGTCAATTCTATTTTTAAACATATTCACACTACTAGCATTAACACAATCATTTGGCAGTTTGTTCCATTAATTTATCACCCTCTATGAAAAAGAGTACTTTCTCATGTCCAACCTACACTGTTCCTTAACTAAGCTGCTTTGTGTCATCTGGTTCTACTGCCTTCTTTAAGTTTGAAGAACATATTCCTATCAACATCCTCATAACTGTTCACTATTTTAAACACTTCTATTTGGTCTCCTCTTAGTCTCCTGGTCTCTAGTGTTGTCAAACCACATTGTAAGAAGTGACTTTCATAACTAAGGTCTCTTAATTCTGGAATCATTTTAGTTGCTCTTCGTTGTATTCTTTCTAGCTTGTCTATGTCCTTCTTACGATACGGCCTCCATGCTTGTATACAATATTCCAAATGTGGTCTAACTATTGCTTTGTACAGGGGTACAATTAGCTGTTTCTCCTTATATGTGATAGTTCTCCTAATTAACCATAGAGTTTGATTTCCTTTTGAAGCAGCAGTCCCATATTGCTCTGAAACTTTCATGTCAGCACTAAATGTTACACCTAAGTCCTTTTCTTGTGTGGTTCTACCTAGTCCAGCATCCCCCATTTTATATTCTTCGTCCATGTTTTCATGTCCTATGTGTATGCATTTACACTTCCCAAAATTGAATAACATTTGCCATTTTTTCTGACCATTTAACTAATTTATTGTCCTGTAAACTTTGTTTATCCGTAACATTTAGTAACCTTTCTGAATACTTTTGTGTCATCTGCAAATTTCAGTACTTTGCTAGATATGTCATATTCCAAATCATTTACAGGTGTATTATATATTAAAAACAGTATAGGGCCAAATACTGATCCCTGTGGTACCCCACTCAAAACAGATTTCCAGTTTGAAATCTCACCATCTACTATTACTCTCTGTCTTCTGTGTGTAAGCCACTTTACTATCTAGTTGATTACATCATTACCTATACCATGGGCTTTTAGTTTAAATAACAATCTTTAATGTGGCACTTTATCGAAAGCTTTCTGAAAATCTAAATAGACAACATCCACTGGTGACCCGTCATCTACCCACTTTGTAATTTCTTCCAAAAAACATAAGAGATTGGTGAGACATATTTACATACAACTGATGTTAAACTCACTGGCCTGTAATTTTCTGGTTTGTTCCTCGATCCTTTCTTAAATAGCGGTGTAATATTTGCTTCTTTCCATTCTGAAGGAACTATTCCTTCTTCTAGTGACAAGTTAAACAATTTTGCAAGTGGAGTACTAATTTGCTCAACACTTTCCTTAAGCAGTTTTGGTGGTATCCCATCAACTCCAGGTGATTTAATAACTTTCATCTTCTTAATTTTCTTTGCTATCATTTCAGGAGGTACAAATAACTGCCCGAAATGTCCTGATTTATTGCCCTCAGATTTAGTAAATGGAACTGGAAGTGAACTGATATCTTCTGTGGTAAAACCTGAGCTGAAATGCTCATTCAGGACCTCTGCCATTTGAAACCCGTCTGAAATTATGTTTCCAATGTTGTTTTCCAGTGGTCCGACCTTATCTCGAACTTTCTGTTTACTCCTTACATAAGCATAGAAACTCTTGCTGTCATTTTTTATATTACCTGCCAATTTTGTTTCAAAGGTTCTTTTAGATTTTCTAATTTCAATTGTAGCTAGGTTAAGTGCCTCTTTGTAGTTTGTGTAGTCTTCTACATTTCCAGTGTGTTTGTATACCCTCCATAGCATATGTTTGTGAGCAATTTTTCTAATAGCTTTTTTTGACAGGTGTTTCTTCCTGGACCTTTTCCCTTGTTTTCTTAACGGAACAAATTTCTCAATAATGCCCTCAATCTCATATTTTAAACAAGTCCAGCATTCTGTTGCTGTCTTGTTCTTCAGCAAGTTATTCCAATCTATATTTGCTAGATATGTTCTCATCACTTTATATTTGCCTTTGTTGAAGTTCCTCCTCCATTGTTTTTATATGCATTCCCTGTTTTTACTTGTATATTAAAATGGATTTGGTTATGGTCACTTGAACCCAAAGGTTCGTGTACTTTAACTTTGTCGACTAATTTATTTTGAGAAGACAGAATTAAATTAAAACACATTCCCACCTCTGGTTGGTTCCAAGACATGTTGAGTGAGGAAACAATCTTGTGTTAGAAGTAGAAACTGATGGTCGTCACCTCCACCACTCTCTAATGATTCCCCCTTGCTCAACTCCCTTATCGCCTTTTGTAATTTTACATCTTCCTCTTTTCCTATGTTAGGACTACGATACACTACTCCTATTGTTAATGTTGAGTTCATGGTACAATCTCCTTCACTTTTCAGTGTGATTTCATATGCTTGGATAGATTCTTTAATATATAAAATTACTCCACCTCCCCTTCTTTCTCGTCTATCCTTCCTAACAAGGAGGTTAAGAGGAGATCAGATTGAAGTTTATAAGATATTGAATGGGTATGAAAATATTGATAGAAATATGTTTTTCTCACTCAAGAAGGATAGCAGAACTAGAGGACATGAGGTAAAATTAATAAAGGATCAATGTAGATTGGACATCAGGAAGCACTCGTTCTCACAGAGGACAATAAATTAATGGAACAAATTGTCTACAGATTGTGTAACTGCTAGCAGCGTGAATATGTTTAAAAACAAGGTTAACACATCTCAGGAGGGCGGGTTATAGGTAGATGAACATTGTTGGACTCTCGATAAGCCAATGGCTTCCTTGTCCACTTGCCATCTGGGCCTTTGGCTTGGATGGCAAATCTTGTTAAATCTTGTTAAAGCTTGTCAGTGATATAACTCAGCATCTATTATATCTTTATTTGCCCATGATTCTGTAATGCCTATTACATGAGGATCAATATCTGCTACCGTAATGTCTAACTCACTTTTTTATTTACTATGCTCCTGGCATTTTAGCATGCACATTTAAGTTCATTGTCTGAAATTATTGGTGAACGTTTCTTTGGATGTGTATTTGTAGTAGTACTCCTTTGAGTTTTCTCTGTCAGTTCCCCCTGAGCATCTAGTTTAAATAATTTATGGTACCTGTGCACTTGTCGAGAACTCTGACAAACTCACACCCAAGGACTGCAGCACCCTTCCCTGTCAGATGAAGTCCATCTCTCATGAAAAATTCTTCTCTTCCCGCAAAGTTTAACCACATGTCAACGAAGCCTACTCCCGCCTCCATACATACCTTCTGTACTTGTGTGTTGGTCGCCATCCTCCTACAGTTCCTATATTCCTCACCCCTGCCTCCCATTACTGGTAATATTC
This sequence comes from Lamellibrachia satsuma, assembly GCA_033239005.1. Lineage (NCBI taxonomy): Eukaryota > Metazoa > Annelida > Polychaeta > Sabellida > Siboglinidae > Lamellibrachia > Lamellibrachia satsuma. The sequence continues at coordinate 11,134,355 of BSQZ01000011.1, read as the reverse complement.
CCGACAATACAATTTGTCCAACTCGTGCCTCTTTGAGTGTCAATCTCTTACCAACGAAGGTACATTACATTAATTAATAGTGTAGCTCAGAAACAAAATATTAAACTACATGCATTCACAATTTAACATTTTATGTCAATTTGACCATTTCTACTCAGTAATGTTGCACTATAGCAAGCTCAGACAATACTCTTACAACATTTTGTTGTAGCTCACTTGATAGTTCATCTCTGGAAATTGGGATTTCAAATGATTGCCTGGACTTGCCTCAAATTTTTCTTTTATATCAATTTGTCTAATCTTACAAGATGAAACTGTGCATAGCTCAGTATCAACAGTGAGCAGTACAACAGTACAGTTCTGTCTCAATTGCTTATGTTTAACTCTTTTGTTGGCTTCCATTTGGCTTATTGACACAGCCACACAGGTCTGTGCACAGTCCTAACCCAGTCCCTTCAAGTCCTCTGTAATGTTATTACTGGTATGCACATACACCCAGCCAACTTCAGTCGTGCTTTCCCAATTGTGATTGACACTTGTCCTGCTCTTTTAAAAGCTAACTGCCAAGTGAAACCATGCTGCAACAATTACATAGATCTGTTATCATTTCTATGATACAGCTGCCTGCATTGCTGACATTTCTCCTTCTGGTTATACCTTCCATCATCGACCACGTTCAGTTAGACGAGGTGGTGGTGTTGGCTTTTTGGTATCAAAACAGTTCAAAGTTAAATTACATTCGAACCATGAATACTCTAGTTTTGAATCCATTTCTGTTGAAATTTCAGATTCTTCTTTCTCCGCTTATTTCGTCTGTATTTATCGCCCTCCAGGACACCCAGCCAATTTCTTTGAAGAACTCCAGGATCTACTAGAAAATTTGGCACCTATTCACTCAGAATTTTATATTTTTGGTGATTTTAATCTTCATTTGGACATACCTTCAGCAATAACAACTACCTTTAATGACATCCTGGTTTCGTTTGATTTGAAACAACATGTTACCTTTTCGACACACATACATGGCCACTGGCTCGATCTTTTCATAACTTGTTCAACTTGTTACAATATCAAAACACCTACAGTTTCGGATGGTTTATCAGACCACTACACAGTCATTGTCGATGTTAACGTTTCCAGAACTAAATTAGAATCAAAACACAATGTATTTTACAGACCTATTCATAAGATTAACATCGCTGCTTTAAAGGCTGACATCCTTAAATCCGACCTAATCATAAAACCAAAGGGACACCTATCCAATTTGTGTGGACAGTACTATCAAGTACTCAAGTCTTTACTTAACAAACATGCACCTGTAAGATCCAAATCTGTATCTCAAAAGCCACCCGCTCCATGGATGACTCCCGAAATTCTACAATCTAAAAGGCGTCGTCGTTATCTTGAGCGCGTATGGCGCAAATCACGCTCGTCTTTGGACAGGTCGCGTTATTCAAAACACTGTCACTACTGCAACAGACAAATGGCCAAAGCTAAATCGGATTATTACACAAATATGGTCTCAAATAACTCTGAAAGTCCACGTCAGCTATGGAACTGCATAAATCAAATTCTACACAGGCGGCCTGCTCCATCTCTTCCTAATCATGTTTTAATCAAGTCTCTATGTGACTTGTTCTCTAGACATTTCAATGACAAAATCAGTCTTATCCATTCTGCTTTCCAAGATCATACTTTTAGTACTGTAAACGTGGCCTCTCCACGAGTAAATTCTTTACTTGTATCATTTGAACCTGCCACAGCTGATGAAGTGAAGAAAATAATTATGTCTTCCCCAAATAAGTCCTGTGAGCTTGATCCACTACCAACCGTACTGTTGAAATCTTGTCTTGATACATTGCTCAAACCGATAACGGACATTATAAATGCATCACTGTGTTCTGGCTTGTTTCCGGATGATTTCAAACACGCCCATGTCAACCCACTTCTTAAGAAGACATCTTTGTCTAAAGAAGATCTAAACAGTTATAGACCTGTTTCCAATCTCAGCTTTATTTCCAAAATACTTGAGAAAGTCGTAGCAAGCCGTCTAAAGTCTCACATCAGCTCAAATTGCTTATCTAATGTGTCACAATCAGCTTACAAAGAGTTTCTTTCTACAGAAACTGCTCTCTTAAAAGTACACAATGACGTTACCTTAAACATTGACAAAGGAAAAGTAACAGCACTTACCTTGCTGGATCTGTCTGCCGCCTTTGATACCATAGATCACAGCATCCTTATTAAACGTTTATCATTGTGGTATGGCATATCTGGCACAGCTCTGAACTGGTTTTTATCATACCTAACTGGTAGACACCAAACCATAAAGATTGCAAACTGTTTCTCGGCCGCACTCCCCACTTCGTGTGGTGTCCCCCAGGGTTCTGTTCTGGGGCCTTTGCTGTTCACTCTTTACACTACGCCACTCAGCTCTGTTATCCAAAATCATAACTTGGACCACCACCTTTACGCAGATGATACACAGATCTACATTTCTTTGGCTACCTTGGATACAAATCGCTCCCTAAATCAGCTCAGCAATTGTCTCCAGGATATCTTCCTCTGGATGACTGACAGCAAATTAAATTTAAACGCAGACAAAACTGAATTTCTCATCATTGGTACTCCAAAGCAGTGTGGCAAGCTTGATGTTTTTTTCCCGACATGTATCCTGAATCAAACTATCATACCAGCAGCCTCAGCGAAGAATTTGGGAGTCACCTTTGATAAGAATTTCAACTTTAGACAACATATTTCTCAAACGTGTCGTTGCTGTTTTTATCATATCCGTGATCTTCGCCGTATTCGCCGGTATATGTCACTTTCTGTCGCTAAAACTATTGCAACAGCTCTTGTTAGCAGCAGGCTTGATTACTGCAATTCCCTCCTTCATAATATTGCTATCAAGGATATTACAAAACTTCAATGTGTTCAAAACTGTCTGGCTAGGGTAGTTACACGATCTCCTCGTTTCTCTCGCTCAGTGCCATTTCTAAAATCATTGCATTGGCTCCCTGTGCGATATCGCATTATTTTTAAGATCTGTACAATTACCTATCAAGCCCTTTCAACCAAACAACCTGCATATTTACATTCAATGCTCACTCCAGCAAGACAGCCCAGACAGCTTCGGTCGACTGGTTCTGGTTTACTTTCTGTTCCCAGAGTTAAGACAAACGCTGGAACTCGAGCTTTCTCGGTTGCCGCACCAACTCTGTGGAATTCACTCCCCGACAGCGTAAAATCAGCAAGAAATATAGCTTCATTTCGCCGTAATCTTAAAACCTATCTTTTCAAAATGGCCTATCCTCCTTAGCTTCTTGGCACCTCCATCCATCGGTTGACGACTTTTTGCATTGTATATGGTCACGAGAATGCCTAATCCTTTGGTTTTGTTGCGCCACTGAGCTCGGATTTTCCAAGGATATTGGCGCTAAAGAAGTCCTTTTATTATTATTATTATTATCTGCTAACAAATTGGTAGAAATTGCAAATATAATAGACTGCACAGAGTAAAAGTTGTAATTGTATATGACATGTAACAGGTTACTAATGCATTATTACGTTGATTTAATATGCAATCTACACATTAACAAAAATGACATGATAATTATTTTATAACAAATGGCTCAGAAACGGAGTTTCTGACAGTTTCTGACATTTTGATAAAAGGTATTTATGACGAGGCAGTAAATACCATGGTATTAACGTGGTGTTTACCATCTCATCAGAAACTTTACTGTGAATAAACTGAGATGTGCAAAGAAAACATATTTTATGTATATAGCATAAATGTGATCAGATTGCGTTGTGATAAAAACTACAAGTGTGACTCTAAACAGGGTGTTTGCAGTCGAGAACAAAACACAACACCATTGAAAAAGCTTATCTAAAAATGTTTGTTGAGAACCAACAAGCCAGTGGCCATGTCAACGTGATGTCACACTTCGGTGCTCTATACACAAGTAAAACTGCTGAGTGGATAAAGGTTAACAACTCGTGTCTATAGCACACAGAAACTCTGGTACAGTGCTGTCCTGTGTGAAATGCATGGATTATAAAAACCTGAATATCAAGCTTTTTGTTTGAATATCTAGGCACGTTATGTTTATTTTAAGAAAGAAACCAGACAGGCAGTTTGCAAAGCACTGTATTTTGGTTGCTGGTGTTAGATATTTAGATATCAGGCTGGTGAGTAAAAGTGAAAGTAAAACGCCCTAGTGTAATTCTGTATTGGCATATAGCTGTAGAAAACTGCAGTTCTCTGTTAATCCAGTTGCTTAAACTGGTCGCTGGGGAAACCCGCAGTTCACTGGTGTTGTGTCTGGTAGATGTAGACAGCCAAGGAAATAAATTTGTTTCCATTGCTTAGTTACAATCTCAGCTGTTGCTTGCTTAAAAACTCAGCTGCTGCTTGCTCACAGTCTTAGCTGTTGCTGGCTTACAATCTCACAGCTGCTGCTTGCTTACAATCTCAGCTGCTGCTTGTTTACAGTCTCGGCTGCTGCTTGCTCACAATCTTGGCTCCTGCTTGCTATGCTATAACCTTCTCTTTAGCATGTCTTCTGCCTGTGTATTTCTCTTCCACACTGTCACAACTTTAAGAGAAAAACTGACCCAGCAGAACTACCACAAACTATTTGCATTTATCATTATTTCTGTTTTGAAGCGTGTTTTTATGGAATATGCAAACCACAGGAGCACCCTTTCTCTCTTGATTAATAAGTGTAAACTGACAACAAAGTTGATACAAAATCTTATAAATTACATACAATTATTTATCTGGATTGATTGGCTTTCTATTATGTGTCTTTTTAAAGGCACACACCATTTATACTCAATCATCACATCACTGTACGAAACAAAACAAATTGTAGGCAACCAAAGCCATATTGGGCTTATCTACGTACACTAAATATGAAATAAATGTTTGGCAGAATTCCATCTAGTCATATAAAGTCACAAAGTGTAGTGCTGTGTATAAAGTTAGTCATGTTTAACAATAACATTTTCTTGCATTTTTTGTCTTAATTAAAAACTTGTGATAAATCCAAAAAAATTAAAAGGTCAGCTTCTAAAAATTGCAACACTGCCCAAGTTGTTAAAACAGTTTCTTTATTGCTGTTTATAAGTCAAACATTTTGTTCAGAACCTTTTAAATAAATATCATGCTGGTTTTATAGTTAGTTTTACATGGTCAACTGTCAGTATATATAGCTTAATACCTACTTTGTGTACTAGAAGGGTATATGATATGCTTAACTTCTGTGTTGTCATCTTCTATGGTCCCTAGAACCAGAATAGGGTATGCTAAGCTACGAGATGGCATCGCTTGACCATATATTGGTCCAGCCGATGACCATGTAAGATTTCTGTCTCTCCAGATTGACCGGGTCAGAATCCTCGGGAATGGACGATTCACCACTGGTGGTCGGAGATGATGGCTTCGAGACAGACGACGATGAGTACCTGTTGAGGCCAAGACAAGTGCGAGGCACTCGCAACAGAGGCCTCGGATATTACCTCTCAAACGGCTTCAGTCTGGCCTGCTCAAAGTGAGAATTGCTTCGACATTAGTCAACCGCAATGGTATTGTAGCTGCGCTTCAGTTGGTTTTGGTTCATGAGGGGTTTGGGAAGTAATGTTTCCAAGTACATGTTGCAGTCAGTGTTGAGTGCAGGGTTTTTTAAAGGCCTTTCACAAAGGTCCCATCATGAGATTTAATGTAGCAGTGTGCATGTCAACGCAATAACAATGTTAAATGAATCTGTGTTAACTTGGATTGAAATGTAACTGTCATTGGTAATGCGCCTGATAAAAGTAAAAACATGTTTGCGAGTAGCCGTGTGAAATGTTGCACTGCCTGTCTGAGCTGAACCTTAAAAAAAACCTGGTTGTGTGTGTGTGTGTGTGTGTGTGTGAGTGAGCATGCCCGCGTGCGTGTGTGTGTGTGTTCTAGTATAATTCAAAATCTTGATTAATTCAGACAAGTTAGACCCATCCAAGAATGGTCTTATGAAAAGCAAAATTAACATGGAACATTTTTGTCATCACATGTTATCTTGAAATACCAGCAGCTGCAATAACAGTGACATGATTTGGCAAAATTATGCAAAACATAAATATATTTAAACAAAGTCTGAACGCCAAGTTAGTGGTATTGATATTTGCAGTGCCAATGAAAAGCATCCATGGGTAAAAGTGACATTTTCGGCAGTGCCTGGTTTTAAAACTCTACATATGGGGTTAAATTTGCATCCAATTACTTGACTGTTTTTTGCTCAACCGTTTAAAGTGATTGATTTCTGTGTCATCGGATAGACATGTGTATGGTTTCGATGGTGTACTTAAAATGGAAATATAAATGTCCTTTAGTTGCATGCTCCTTCTTACTTCTTTTCTGTCGAGCTGGATACTACCAAAGGCCCCGCCTGTGGGGCCCTACCCCAACGGTAGTGCAACATTTGGATGGTATCCGTCTTCTTTCTTCTGCCTCTGTTTCATTTGGTCTATGCATGGATTTGATGTTCGCACAGCCTCACCTGTTGCATGTTGAATGATCCTGTTATGGTCCTGTGTTGATTATGTGTTGATCCTGAATGATTTAATTCTACTTATCCGCTTGTGTTGTTTTGCAGATCTAGTAATTACTGATATTCCATTAACAGTTCATATTTTGTGGGCGTGCATGAAAAAAAATAACTGTACTTAACAACATTGAATCATTGTTAATACATTTGGTTCTTAAGTTAATGGTCCTGGGGTGAACCTGGCCCCTTTACCATTCCACGGTAATGTTTTGTAGCAGTGTGCCAGGTTTAATGTCATATTTTAGTAGGTTTTAGTGTTTGAATATATGTTGGTGTACACCTGAACAGACCTGTCAGGATTTGTCCTCGATGACAAGATAAACAAAAGAAATCCTATACAGTTTCGTTCATCTAATTATGATCTGCTTTTTGTTTCCAGAGTTGAAACAAATATTGCAGCTAGGACTTTCTTGGTTGTCTTTGGAATTCACTCACTATTAGTGTTAGAAGAAGGAAGGAAGGAAACAATGTGATTTCACCATTATCTGAAGATTTACCTTAAGGTTAAACTGTGCCTTCCCTGCTGAACGTATTCAACCATCCGTTGACAACTTTAGCAAGGTGTATATTGATCTATCTTGTTTTGATGAATTGATGTGTCTCTGAGCATGGGTTTCTGAGGATTCTGGTGCAATAGAAGTTTTCATATTGTTATTGTACAGCAACTGTACCTTTCCTGCGTGGACACACATAACTCAGGGCAGGTGCCTACTTCAGAGCTTGTGAATTACCCAGGTGTGTGTTTCCCTGACTTCAGCATTGTTGTCTTCCAGATGCTGTGAGATCATGTGTTTCAAATGTCGGCGGAAGAAGGAGCATCAGCCCCGAACGCTAACCTTGGGGAGGGAAACGAAGACGAAGGATGGTCCCCGTTATCCTCCCAACATCATCCGTAATCAGAAGTACAACATCATCACGTTTGTGCCCCTGGTATGTGTCAACAGTAGTGGCTTGTAGCTGAGGTTACGTGTCAACAGTAGTGGCTTGTAGCTAAGGTAACTTGTCAACAGTAGTGGCTTGTAGCTGAGGTTACGTGTCAACAGTAGTGGCTTGTAGCTGAGGTTACGTGTCAACAGTAGTAGCTTGTAGCTAAGGTAACTTGTCAACAGTAGTGGCTTGTAGCTGAGGTTACATGTCAACAGTAGTGGCTTGTAGCTGAGGTTACGTGTCAACAGTAGTGGCTTGTAGCTGGGGTTACGTGTCAACAGTGGTGGCTTGTAGCTGAGGTTACGTGTCAACAGTGGTGGCTTGTAGCTGAGGTTACGTATCAACAGTGGTGGCTTGTAGCTGAGGTTACGTGTCAACAGTGGTGGCTTGTAGCTGAGGTTATGTGTCAACAGTAGTGGCTTGCAGCTGAGGTTACGTGTCAACAGTAATGGCTTGTAGCTCAGGTAACGTGTCAACAGTAGTGGCTTGTAGCTGAGGTTATGTGTCAACATTAGAGGCTTGTAGCTGAGGTTATGTGTTAACAATAGTGGCTTGTAGCTGAGGTTACATGTCAACAGTAGTGGCTTGTAGCTGAGGTTATGTGCTCGAAGTGGAGTGCATTTTGGGTAATGGCAATATGACAGTTTCATACTCATTTTAGCAATATTACTTACTTACTTACTTAGTCCTCTTCGTGCCCGGTGGCACATAAGGCATCAACAAGAGAGCGCCACTGCTGTCGGTCTGCAACCCATTTGGTGATGGTGTTCCATGTCAGACCGCATTCTTTCATCTCCTCCATTGTTCGTCTCCATGTTTCTTTTTGGCGACCACGTCTCCTTTTTCCATCTGCTGTCCAGATGTCTTGGGCAGTGTGCCAGGTGACATTCAGCACACGTGTTCAAGCCATCTCCATCTTCTCTTCTTTATCTGTGTGGCCAAGGATGTTGCATCTGTTTTGCGGTGCAGCTCTTCATTAGTGATGGTGTTGGGCCAAAATACTCCTAGGATCTTCCGTAGACACTTGTTTTGGAATGTCTCAAGATTGTGTGGGAGCTTGGCTGTCAGTTTCCAGCACTCGGAGCCGTAGAGAAGTACACTGAGAACATTACTATTGTACAGTCTCAGTTTTGTTTCCAATCTCAGTTGCTTGGATTTCCAGATGGGCTTCAGCATAGCGAAGGTCTGACTTGCCTTTCTGATCCTAGCCGTGGCATCTTTTGCAGAGTCTCCATCTGTTGTGATTTTGCTTCCCAGGTATGCAAAGTCCTGAACGTCTTCCAAAGCCTCACTGTTGTTTATGTTGTTTATGGTGATGGGGTTATCTGTCTTGTTGTTGATCCTCATCAGTTTGGTTTTTGCTGTGTTGAGCTTTAACCCAATCTGTGGTGCTGTTCTTGTGAGTTTGTCCATCTTTTCTTGCATGTCTTTGTACCTGTTTGACAGCAGTCCAATGTCATCTGCATAGTCCAGGTCTTCCAAGATCGAGGTAAGTGTCCATCTGATGCCTCTGTTTCCATTTTTGGTGGTTTCTATCATCAGCCAGTCGATGGCAAGGGTGAAAAGAAATGGTGAGAAAATGCATCCCTGTTTTACTCCAGATTTTACGCTAAAGCTGTCTGACATGTGAATGTTACAGGCGACTTGACACTGGACGTTTGTGTAAAGTATCTTGATCACATTTACCATCTTCTGTGGGATCCCGTAGTGACGTAATATTCTCCACAGGGATTCTCTGTGAAGGCTGTCAAAGGCCTTTTCAAAGTCAATGAAGGCAATGTAGATCGTACTGTTACATTCCGTGCTTTGTTCCAAAATCTGCCGTAGCGTGAAAATGTGGTCGATGCATGACTTTCCTCTTCTGAAACCAGCTTGTTCCTGGCGGAGGATTGTATCTGTAGCTGCTGATATTCTCTTCAGGATTATGCGGCTGAAAATCTTGCATGTCATTGATAACAAGGTTATGCCCTGCCAGTTGTTACAGTTCCCCAAGTCGCCCTTCTTTGGTAGCTTGATAATTGTGCCTGTCTTCCAATCATCTGGTGTGTTTTCTTCATCCCATATTCTCTGGAAGATCTGGCAGAGGATTCTGGGTGTTTCTTGTTCATCTGCTTTCAGCATTTCTGCGCAGACGCTGTCGCTTCCTGGTGCTTTTCCATTCTTCTGGGCTTTAATGGCTTCTCTGACTTCTGCTTCTGTGATTTGGTTGAGGTTGATTTCAAGGTCATCTGCTGCCTCCGGGATGTCTGCAAGTCTGGGTGGATCTGCATGATTGAGAACCTGTTGGAAATGCTCCTTCCATCTCTCTATCTTCTCTTTCTTGACTGTGATTATCTTTCCATCTGCATCTTTCAGTGGGAGATTCTGGTTTGGACCTGTATCTCCTTTCAGCTTCTTGGTTATTTGGTAGAGTCACTTCATATCCTTTCTTCTTGCTGCTGCTTCTGCGTCTTCTGCGAGGTTTTCAATGTAAATGCGTTTGTCTACTCTGGTACTCCGTTTTACTTCTTTGTCTTTTTGTGAGTATTCTCTTGAAAGTCTTTCTTTGAGTCTTGTGGACTTTGTGGTGAGCAGCTTTTTCTTTATTCCTTTCCTTTGGTCTATTTTGTCCCAAGTTGATGTGGAAATCCACTGCTCTTTCTTTGCTCTTCTGTAGCCTAGCACTGCTTTCCCTGCTAGCTCCATGGCCATGTTGAAACTGTGTATAGTCATCTCTGTTTCCTCCTGCAGAATATCAAAACTGTTCTTCAGAGCAATTGTGAACTGTTGCTTGGTTTCTGGGTTTTGTAGCTTGGTGGTATCAAAACGCTCTTTCTTCTTCTCTCCTGTCTTTGCCTTTCTCAGTTTCAGTGCAAGTTTTCCTATCAACAGGTTGTGGTCGCTGCCAGCATCAGCTAGTCTCCTTGTTTTGACGTCTTGTAGAGAGTGTATCCATTTTCCATTTACAAGGATGTGATCTATTTGACTCTCAGTTCTGCTGTCTGGGGATCTCCATGTCAGCTTATGTATTGTCTTATGTTGGAAGAGTGTCCCTCCAATCATGAGGTCATTCTCCCCACATATGTCACACAATCTGCTGCCGTTATCAGTCATACCTGTTCCGTGTTTGCCCATGATCCTTTCCCTGTTAGTGTTGTCGCTCCCAACTCGTGCATTGAAATCTCCAAGAACCACTAGTACGTCATGTTTGGGGATGACGTACTAGTCTTCCAAAATTGACTGAAGACTGTCATAGAAGTTATCTTTTTCTTCTTTTTCTGCTTCCTCTGTAGGTGCGTAACAGGTTACCACTGAGAGTTTGATAAATCTGGACTTAAATCTAGCATAAAGAAATCGTTCAGTTATTGGTTTCCATTCAAGAAGAGTGTTACCTTTCTCCTTCTGGATGATCAGGGCTACTCCCTGTCTATGCTGGTTGTCCTCTCTGCCTGACCACAGTATGGTGTCTTCTGTCGCCAGTTGTCGTTTTCCAGCTGCAGTCCATCTAGCCTCCATGATACCTAGAAGGCTGATTTTGTATTGGTGCATTTCCTGGAGAACCTGTGCCAGTCTTCCTGTCTGATATAGTGTTTTCACATTCCAGCATCCAATGTTGATAAAAGTTTTGTGTGTAAGGAGATCCGCCATCGGGGTGAAGACTTCCTTGCGGGTTTGGTCCCCATCCTTCATAAGTCCAGTTGCCTGTACTGCATCTCTCCTACCGCTCGGTGCAGTTTTCTCTCTTGTTTCAGTTTCTGTAGCTAGGCTGTTTTTACAGGGTGGGGTCGCTGGCCCCACGCCCAACCCTCCTCTTTTATCCGGGCTTGGGACCGGCAGGAGATTCTCAAAGAGCATTTTCCAGGCAGAGTTTTTTTTAGCAATATACACATTGTTAAAAGGAGGATGAAATTGCCATGTTCTAAAACTGAAGGTGTCTTTGTGCAGTGTTTTACTAGAACACAGTTAAGCATGACTCTGACACATGAGACAAAGTGTCATTACAGGTGGCATTACATGTATCTGACAATATGCCATTGCAATTACATGTGTAATTATGTGTAATGTTACAATGCAGTGTGATATAATAATATACTTTTTTTGCAATAATAATGGTCATTACAGGTGTGATGCGGTGTACTGTTTCCATTACATGTGTAATGTAATGTAATGTTAACATTACATGTTAACACAACGTAATACAATGTTGACGTTACGTGTTAATGCAGTGTAGTATTGCTACTACAGGTGTAATATAATGTAATGTCATAAGTGTGATGCAATGTAATGTTGACATTACCTGTTAATGCAATGTAATGCAATGTTCACATTACATGTTAACGCAGTGTATTGTTGCCATTACAGATATAATCTAATGTTGTCATTCCACGTGTAATGCAGTGTTTTGTTGTCATTCCAGGTGCTGTTTGAACAGTTCAAGTTCTTCCTCAACTTCTACTTCCTTGTCATGGCGTGCTCACAGTTCATTCCAGAGATCAGAGTCGGCTATCTCTACACCACCTGGGGCCCACTGGTGGGTGGTAACAATGGACCATATTCAATACAATACAATACAATACAATACAATACAATACAACACTCCGTTGAAGGTCGTTCCTCGCCAAAACTAAACGGCTAATAAAAGGAAATGTACATTCATAGTTTACATCCTCATTCATAGATGTCTACGGAACAATTAGAAATACAATTAGATGGATGCAGTTTGGGAAACAGTTTATGTCATAAGTACTCCTTATCTTCGGGTTGTGGCCGAAAATATATTTACATAAGAATCAATGGTCAAACATTCCCATGTCCCCATTGCTGTAGAATGGAATGTGCGTGTGCCAGTTTTTGACACCGATAATTTTTTTATAAGCGTTTTATATGCTAGCAGCAGGTCTAACAGTTGTCTTGATTTACAGATATTTGTCATATTTGTGACGATGTGTCGCGAGGCAGTTGACGACATCCGGCGGCTGCAACGGGACCGTGAGGTCAACTCACAGAAGTACAAGAAGTTGACGCGGCAAGGCCTCGTCAGCATAGCCAGCTCGGGCATCTGTGTCGGTGATCTCATCACAGTCGAAAAGGTGCTGCACGAAATAGTGCAGATTTAACAGTAGATTGTCTGCCGACTTCTGTTTCAAATTGAGAGATGTCTTACATAATATATATATATATATATATATATATATATATATATTCAAAATAATTATGTAAACTATAATAAAATTTGAAAAGGGAACCCATTCAGCTTTTAAGTCAACTGTATCCAGTGCAACATATATAATACTAGCCAAGTTGCATGGAAGAAAAGGCAGCCACTACAAGAGGTCATGATTGCTTGCACTATACAGTAAAGTTTTGGTAGGACAATGCCAATGGCAGTGACTACTTCACCCTCCAAAAATCATGTACAACTGCTGAAAGAACTGATGTGATGAGGGAACATACAGACAGACACAGACAGACATACGGGAACAGCCACAAGCTACTTTATAGTATAGATATTATACTATACTGTTAGAATGTTTCGGTTTATGGTAATTTACTCTTTCTTGGTTGCCTTAAATTTACTCTAAGCCATTGTATGCAGGCCTGGTTCCAGTCAGAGAGGGCAATTATTACATGAGTATAATTACACGAGTTTCAACATTTCAAAAGTCTATTTTGCCGTGCACTGGTATGTCCATACTGACACACTAATTTACTTTATCATAGATAATGAACAGTCAGGCACCTGCCATTAGCTAGAGAAACCAAAATCCTTCCAACTGCGAGGCTAGTTTGCGCAGTGAATTACGGTCTACAGAGAAACACTACACTTTCAAGAGATATCTAATGTGAATTAAAGTTATATCATGATACATGAAAGTGTGATGTTTGTAGGACCAATGAGTGATGGCTGACATGGTCCTGATAGTGGAAGTGTGATGTTTGTAGGACCAACAGTTGCTGGCTGACATGGTCCTGATGGTGGAAGTGTGATGTTTGTAGGACCAACAGTTGCTGGCTGACATGGTCCTGATGGTGGAAGTGTGGTGTTTGTAGGACCAACGAGTGATGGCTGACATGGTCCTGATAGTGTGTGATGTTTGTACCACCAACAGGTGCCGGCTGACATGGTCCTGATGGTAGAAGTGTGATATTTGTAGGACCAACGAGTGCCAGCTGACATGGTCCTGATGCAGACGACGGAGCACACAGGGTCGTGCTTCGTCCGCACCGACCAGCTGGATGGGGAGACAGACTGGAAGCTTCGCCTGGCTGTTCCTGCCACTCAGAACCTGCCAATGGGAACTGTGAGTGATACTTTTGACACTGTGAAAGATCAAGTTACTAAATTTAGCCATTGTGAAAGGTTTAATACTTGCTAATTAGTTGATAGACTAAATAAGTTTCTATACAGTATTGAACATTTTGTCTATGCTTCTTCTATTCCCATGATTAATCTCAACCTGGGCAAGTACGCTTTCTCTGTAGCTGTGCAAGCAAATTCCCCATCAGTTTCAAATCATCTGAAACTTTAACTACCTTCTACAAAAATCACAAAACGTATCTTTTCAAAATGACATTTTCACTCTTAAATCCTCAGTGGTCCCATGTCCTGATTATGAGTTTTGCATATCCCTGTTCATAATATCAGTATTTTTGATCCTGGTTTTTGCACTTCTGAGCTCAGATCCCTGAGTATTTAGGGGCTGCAGCTGTTGTCTCTTATTATTATTTTATATGATGTTTACATTTGTAGTAAAGTGATCCAGGTGCAACTTTAGTTGTTGTGTGTATTATGAATGAGTGCAGTAGTGTTGACATTATATAAACATTATCCATGTCCAAATGTTCGCCCTTGGTATCATGTCTTCTGCAGGAACTGTTGAACATCACGGCCCAAGTGTACGCTGAGAAACCACAGAAAGACATTCACGGCTTCACAGGCACTTTCACCAGGGTCTGTAGAATACAGAACACTTTCACCAGGGTCTGTAGAACACAGAACACATTCTGCAATGTCTACCAATTAACCAATCTATGAACTATTTAATGTGGTCTGTCACCTTTGACCAGATATGGCTATATCTCTAAATCAATGAGTAGCGTATACTGTAACATCTCATCATATGTCAGACTCATGATGCTTTGATGGTGACACTCTTGCCTGTCCTTTGCACCACTTGTATTTTCAAAGTCTTCTGACTCATACAGATACCATATTTTGATGACATCTCTCTTTAGCAGTTTTCTCTCTTTAGGATGATATGCATCATCAGTTTCTTTGTGTGATTATGAGTTGTCGAATGCAGGCTCGTTCATGAGATATCATCCTGATAAGGGCAGCCGTGGCTTGTCCACAGTGTCGACACATGAGTGTTGGTAATTGCGTTGTCGGGTCAGCCAGCTGTGGCTTGTCCACAGTGTCTTTGACTCATACAGATACCATATTTTGATGACATCTCTCTTTAGCAGTTTTCTCTCTTTTTTAAGATGATATGCATCATCAGTTTCTTTGTGTGATTATGAGTTGTCGAATGCAGGCTCGTTCATGAGATATCATCCTGATAAGGGCAGCCGTGGCTTGTCCACAGTGTCGACACATGAATTTTTAATAACTGCGTTGTCGGGTCAGCCATCTCTGGCTTGTCCACAGTGTCGACACTTGAATGTTGGTAATTGTGTTGTCAGGTCAGCCAGCTGTGGCTTGTCCACAGTGTCAACACATGAATGTTGGTAATTGCGTTGTCCAGTCAGCCAGCTGTGGCTTGTCCACAGTGTCAACACATGAAAGTTGGTAATTGCGTTGTCCAGTCAGCTGGCTTGTGAGCACATTCGTGGTGATGTTTCCATGTCAACTGCTAATAATTTGATGGCATACTGTAAAATATTTCACTTGAACATCACGTATAATAATTATTAATACTAAAATATTAATATGTTGAGGTACATTATGGTCTTTTAATCTGACTAAACCTTTCATCAGATGGACGGAACTCAGACGGAGGAGTCTTTGAACATTGAGAACACATTGTGGGCAAACACAGTTGTAGCGTCCGGCACGGCCGTTGGACTGGTCATTTATACAGGACCAGAGACCCGCAGTGTCATGAACACATCACAGCCAAAGAGCAAGGTATTAGAGAAACTGTCAAGTTGATAAACATCAGACTGGGAGAATGCACGAATCTTTGTCATGCTTGAATTTTCAGGCAGTGTCTCGTAGTTGGTAATGTAATTTATTTCTGAAGATGGACTTAACATTAATTAGTGGCAGTCCATTTTATTTAACAGTACATAGTCTGGTTGTTTTTACCATAGAATCATATTATATAATATAAAGGACATGTTATTATATTTTAACATCTAGATCGGCCAAACATCACATTCGGGATGAAGCATTGTATTTAAACAGATCACGGTCAAATTACATAAAACAAAATGATGGTTCGTTTACTTCATTAAAACACATTTGGACAATCAGTATATTAGAATAGGTAGAGTTTATACTATGTAACATAATTTTACAATAAAAAACTATCATACTTTATATGCTAAAGTAACCTTGTTGTCACAAAAAGACTTCCTTTGATTTTAACAAAACATTCAGTGATCCCCAAATCTAAAAACAAGTGACATAAATAACTTTTTTTCTTTCTTTTATGTTAACAAACTTACACATTTATTTATACTGAATACTGTATTTAATCGTGTACCATACACGGCTTTTGCCAGGTCAGTATTATGCCACTCCCAAGTCATGTGACTTCATGTCTGTTGCAGGTCGGCCGGTTGGACATGGAGATCAACACGCTCACAAAGATCCTCTTCTTCATGGTCATTGTCCTTGCGCTCCTCATGATGACCCTCAAGGTAGGTTACTTGGTAACGGTTGTCATGGTGATGGTGGTAACCATGGTAATAGTTGCTGTGGTAATGATACTGCTGTAGAAGGTCATTAGTAGACCTAAGAAGTGTGCTGTAGGCATGTGTCACATCTGGTTTCTAAAGCCTGGACACAACTTCACACAAGTAGATATTTAATAGATTTACTGTTACATGTTATGTTGTTATGTAAGTTAGTAGTGTAAGTGTGAAGATTGTAGCTATGTGTAAATGTTAAAGTGAAACAAAAGTCATGGGTTTGGGGCTGTGCGCCTAAAAGAGATAATAAAAACTAACCATGTGCAACTAATATCAAGAAAATCACGTCACTTTTACTCAGAATGTGTTTTAAAAGTGGGAGATTTTGGTCATTTCACCAGTTGACTGAGCGCTGACATGTTATGTTTTAGTAACTCTTATATGTGCTTATGCCCAAAACCATGACCTGTTTCCCTTTAATTTGGCACAAAGTTACATTTGATTCGAGTAGATGACCCTTCATGGGAATTTGTTTCACCACTGAAGGAAACAGTGAAGAATTGGATTAAAGACTTATGAAAGTATTAAAAATGTTCCACTTGAGAGCTCCTGGCATTGAAGTGATTGTTAATATATCACATGTAGAGTAAATGTTGACTTTATGCACATAATGGGGTGTGTGCTCATTGCAAATTATATCAGTTTGTTCTGGAAAGAGAAGTGTTTTTCTGTTGGATTGTGATATCATCTATTAAATATTGTATGACATAAGTGTGATGTTAGTTTATAATTCTTAATTGTGAAATTACTATCAATTGCTGTTCAGTTTTAATATCAGTACTTTATCGACTGGGAAGAAGTAGTCTGATTTCTGATTTTTATGTGGGGTTCCACAAAAAGCTGATCACCACAAACAGTGGAATGACAGTTTAAATAGAGAAACAATTATCTGAAGTTTGATGGAACCTTGATAATTTGCAATTATAAAAATGTCTTTCAATAGAATAGCCGGTGAGTGTGTGATACGATGTTGTGGCAGACTGATCATGCAGACTGTGTGTTACATTTCAGGGGTTTGGCGGTCCGTGGTACAGATACTTGTTCCGCTTCATCGTTCTCTTCTCCTACATCATCCCCATTAGGTGGGTGCGTCCATGGCCCCTTAGTCTAGCAGCCAGAAGGGGCTTCAGTGGCAAAACATGTATGAAATTAAGAAGTGCAACTGCAACTTTGGCTGTAAATTGCTTCTGCTTTTTGACTGATGTATTGTACGCATGTAGTTGCTGCTTCTATTCCACCCAACGGTGACAATGATGATGATTATTATGGTATGGAATGAAAGCACTTAAGTCCTGCTCTTCTCAGATTTTAAATACTATTCCTATTAAAATATTGTGATACTGGTTTGTTTTATGTTTCGTGCAATTGTTCGCTAAACCTCTAATCACGCTGATGAAGGTTAACTATTCTTAATTATTTTATAAACATTGCACATATGTATATACAATAAAACAGTGTGCCTGTATTACAAGACCAGTTGAAAACCATGTACAAATGAGTATTTTAATACATATAACAGTTGATTAAGCAAATACGTGAACACGTTTTTATGTTTTACACGTTTATGCTTTGATAGATTTGTGCATAACTGAAGGAAATATGAGTGAGCAAACAGACACATATAGAGACACAGCCACAACCTGGTGTATACAGTCGCACCTTGCTATAACGCGCCCCGTTATTACGCGGATTCGGATATAACGCGGTCAGTCGTGGACCCCGATTTTCTGCCGCCAGGGGTGGAATGGTTGGGCTGCCATCAATCGTGTTTCGCCGGCGTTGGCTTCGGCCGGGCGACTTGTTAATTGCAATGGTGATTCACACAAATGCGTGGCATGTGAATAAAACCACAGTCAGTGGTAATTTAGACATCAGAGACACACCAGCCAATTCACTCCTGCACCTTTCAACTGATTAAAAACCATGAACTTTAACCCGTTTATTCTACATAAAAGTCGATTTCAGGCGGCAAGATTAAACAATCTTACTGAATGCCGATACATGAAAATAACTCATAGTGCATTGAAATAAAAGTTGAATAAAATCATGTTAAACGTAATTGAGCAGGCAACAGCAATATAAATTTCCGGTGAAACAGCAACGAAGTATCATTAGCCTTCCATTAGTCTGTTACACACATCACAAATATCGTTCTCGAATCTTCGCTATGCCAAAACGCAAGGCGTGCACGGTACGCGAAAAGTTAGATTTGGTCATCCGAATACGAAAGGGTGAATCGCAATGCAAAGTGTCTTGGGAGATGCGCGTTCCCGAATCGACGCTTCGGGGATGGCTAAAGAATGAAGTGAAGCTACGAGAATTTTTAATCAACGTTTGCGCTGCAAGTGTACTCATACTCATACTCATACGCACATATTCCGCTGCTCATCTCCAAGTTATTGTTTTCAATGAGCATTACTCAGAGTGACGCGTCATACAGTCAGCCCATCGTAACAGATTATTGTCGATTTGTATACCACAATTCCACATATGTGTAATTTATTCAATTCAACAATTTGACATTTTAAAATCGATACAGCACACAATTATATTAATTAAATATTCTACTCTTAATAAGCTTTATATACCGTGCGGCACAACAGGGCTTCCTCGCAGTGCCAGTGGCGGCGATCAGTCAGTCCATCGTAACAGATTATTTGTATTCCATATTCCACACACGTATTTAAAATCGATACAACACACATTAACGTTAATATTCTACTCTAAATAAGCTTTATAAACCATGCGGGACAACAGGGCTTCATCACAGCGGCAGCAATCAATGGCGGCGTGGCATGTTAATTGCTGTTTGTGGTACCCCTGGTGGCAGATACGGGAACACCTAACGCGCCTTGCTTACAACGTGGTCCAATATCGTGGACCCTGACCACCGCGTTATAACGAGGCGCGACTGTAGTATAGAAGTGTTGTCTGCATTCAGCCTGAGAGTGTATAATATAGAAGTGTTGTCTGCATTCAGCCTGAGAGTGAACCTGGACATGGGCAAGGTTGTCTACTCGTGGATGATACAACGAGACGAGAACATACCCGAGACGGTGGTCCGCAGTACTACCATCCCGGAGGAGCTCGGTCGGATACAGTATCTGCTGTCCGATAAGACTGGCACGCTCACACAGAACGAGATGGTAGTTTGCCAAGTGTCAAATCAATAGTTATTATTTGTCGACTGGGATTCATTGATCTGAGATAATTTTACTGTGAGATATAGTACTAAGCTATTACTCAAACAAACACGGTTATTCTCTAAGATGTGTGCTTGAATATGAATTTAGTTACCAATTTGCATTTAAAACTGCCTTTTCTATTCATTTAGTCCTTTGCGAATCAGGTTCGTTGATGTTCAGATCAGATGTTTGATAAAGAAGTAACGTGGATTGTTAGATTGGGTATCAGGCAGTAGTCAAGGTATCCGATGATTGTTAGATCGGGTATCAGGCAGTAGTCAAGGTATCCGTTGATTGTTAGATCGGGTATCAGGCGGCAGTCAAGGTATCCATTGATTGTTAGATAGGGTATCAGGCAGTAGTCAAGGTATCCATTGATTGTTAGATAGGGTATCAGGCAGTAGTCAAGGTATCCATTGATTGTTAGATCGGGTATCGGGCAGTAGTCAAGGTATCCATTGATTGTTAGATGGGGTATCAGGCAGTAGTCAAGGTATCCATTGATTGTTAGATAGGGTATCAGGCAGTAGTCAAGGTATCCATTGATTGTTAGATAGGGTATCAGGCAGTAGTCAAGGTATCCATTGATTGTTAGATAGGGTATCAGGCAGTAGTCAAGGTATCCATTGATTGTTAGATAGGGTATCAGGCAGTAGTCAAGGTATCCATTGATTGTTAGATAGGGTATCAGGCAGTATTCAAGGTATCCATTGATTGTTAGATCGGGTATCAGGCAGTAGTCAAGGTATCCATTGATTGTTAGATAGGGTATCAGGCAGTATTCAAGGTATCCATTGATTGTTAGATCGGGTTACTTCTGCTTGTTTTCGGTTTGGTTCGGCCAAAACTAATTTAATAGTTTGTGCAATGTTTTTTTGAAAACAAATGACATTTGTACAAAGGAGTGACCATGTCATAGTTGTCATAGTTGATACTAGATAGGTTCGATTCTTCGATTCTGCATTTATTAATACATTTGATCATATCATTAACATTTTTGATTTGGACCGGTGTTGACCTCTGGTGCCCACTTCAAACCCTGCTCACATGCAGAACGAACACATCATAGTCCATGTAGTATATGGGTGCAGGAAATCCAGTGTGTATATCCTCGTACCTACATTATCTCTATGGTGATGCATGCAATTTGTAGGTATTCAAGAGACTTCATCTGGGCGCAGTGTCGTTCACATCAGAAACTATGGACGAGGTATGTATCTTTTGTCTCTTCCACTCTGAATTATAATAAAAGTAATGAATTTTTGTAGAGCGACTAATGCCAGATAAAATGCTCAAAGGCACTGTTTACAGTATGAAAAAAAATATAATTTTTAAAGTGGGCTATAGCTTATTCAGTTGTTTAATCAAAGTTACGGTTAAGTTAAACTGAAAACAAAGCAAGCATTTGTAAAAATGGAACAATGTATCGCAAATAACAAATACTTTCAGTGCTTGTAAACCTCGAAAACAATTATTTTTAATTTATATTTAATTGTTCTCAGAATTTTTGTCAGCCATAGCATCATGATGTTGGTGCAACTTTCACAAAGAGTGCAGACATGTCTTTCTTTCTATCTTCTATGTAGAACATGTCCCACACCCCTGGCATAAACCCCAGGTGGAAGAGACTGGTAGTGTCTCATTCGAAAGACAAACTTCCAAATTCCTTCCCCTACTGTAAATTCTCTGTTTGTTGCTGCGGCTTCAATTACAATAGTGAGTAGCCGAATTGATGATGATGACAGCAAAGTTGGGGTGCGGCTTTAAATACAGTAATTTGTTGAAAAAAATGCAAAAGTTGGCTCATTGGATTGTCGGTAGTAACGGCTATTAGTGCAATAAATAACGGTTTATAATCAGTAAAAAAAACGAAGTCGGATGCATCAATAAAACATTGTATTACAATTACCACTGGTGCATAACAAATAATCACATAAAATATAAAAACCCGTATCCATAGTGTTCAAAAACTATGATCAAATGTCAAATCATGTCATAATTAAAATCCTTCAAAATCACTTTCGTCGTCGCTGTCGAAGAACGCTGCCGGAACTGGCATGGCGGCGTCATCCCACCTATCCGTGTCTGATTATGAGTTGTCGGCATCGCTGACCGTGGCCGCATGCACCGGCAAACATCTTTGAACATGATGTTGTCGTCCGTTCCATAGAGATTGTTGGAGATGCCGCACTTCTTGAAGCTGTAGTCAATCATGGCAGATGAATCACACCCCATGTCTTCACGAGCCGTTGTACATGAATCATCCAGTGCTCCCACAAGTGTCGCATCTGCTGCTTGAATGGGCGATTGATGTTAACTTAAGTGGCTGTACTAGCGGCGTCAGACCGCCAGGGATTACAGCAACATTGATGTCGCACATGTTTTCAGGTTTTGATGTTTTAAGCTGCAGGAGTTCCAAGTTTGCTGGCTTCGTCCGATTGTCAAAGCAATACCATTACCAGTGCCTTGTTGGAGTGAATTACATTTACTCTGGTGCAAGATACAGTGTTGTAATCCCACGCACCTGGTATTCTATGCAAGTGGTCCAGTTAACGTGTGCCAGTAAACTGCTAACTAGACCAATCTGTGAATGAGTAGTTCTGAGAATAACGGTCACGCCTTGCCGATTATATAATCAACATGCATTGCCGTTCCCTCTTTGGAGACACTTGCATTTACAACAGACTGTTTTATAATACCCTGAAAAGTTGTGTAAAGTCATCAATGCACAACCCCAGAAACAACAGGAGAGTAAATAAACAATGACCAGGCTTGTTGAATTGAATGCGCTAACATTTGATCAAATGCTTGTGAGTACCAGGGCAGTAGGCCAACGATGACGCAACAACAACAGGAACTTTCCAAGAAATAGGTAAAACCACAATATCCGTTCTCACCAGCGGCAGCCGGCTGATAGAGAGACGTCCAGTTATTACATAGTTACCGGCTGTCACTCAAACACCTTTGAAGTTGAAACAGCTGACACAACAACAGACAGACCCGGGTAGTCTTCTTAATCTGCTGCAATACATGCAACGTTATACATGGTTCAACATAAAACGTCATACAAACAAAACTTGTCAACATATTTGAATAATTTTAGCTTTATTGTATAGCCAACATGTATGGCAACATTTCTCCAACTGGGTGTATGGACATTCAGCCACCCAGTTATTATCTGGTAGCACGGTGATATTTGTTAATCTTTGTTTTCCGTTTTGACGAAATTCACATAGTAATATTCCCGCGATTATATAATGTGATGTATTTGTTATCACTGCATTACATTAAAGACTTTTCTAACAATAAAATTATACCTCATTCATTCATTTATGATAATTTTTAGCAAAGTGTTAACTTTTTGCAGAACCCATTTAAATTGTTCCTTAATGTGTGCGCCATGGAAATTCGACATGTCCGGGTGTTGCTTTAAATAAGGTTTTTGCCTGCAACAAACGGTGCGGAAGAAAGTTGGGGTTTATGTCAAAAGTCGGGGTGTGGCTTTAATTAGGGATGCGGCTACAAATAGAGAATTTACAATAGGCACGTTAACAAGTGGTTCCTAACTTGTTATGAAACGTTTGGTTTGGCCATCAGCCTGGGGTTGAACCCTATACCTCCTGGTCATCAGACGGGCACCAAGCGATTGAGCCACCGCACCAGTACTTTTTGTTTGTAACAAATTTATCATCAGCCATTTCCTAGGTTTCTATGCAGGATACGAAACATGAAAGGTTAAGAAAATATTCACCTGCAGTAAAACCATTTAGTGACAAGTTTTAGACACACTGTAATAAAATACAAGCCAGTTGTGTTTCTGCCTCTATAGGAATTATATTCGTCCGGAGATGGTGAGAATAACTAAACGTAAGGTTTCTGTTCAATCTGTCAGGTCATGGCTCACTTGAAGACATCGTTCTCGCAAGGTGCCCTGCCACAGGGCGTGCCACAAGCTGCCCCGTCACGCCCCACCACCAAGATTCGGCGGACAGTAGTGACACGTGTTCACGAAGCCATCAAGGCCGTGGCGCTGTGTCATAACGTCACGCCTGTGTTCGAGCAGCGTGACAGCGGTGAGAGCTCTGAGATTGAAGCTGACCAACAGAATGAAGAGCAAGTCACCTACCAGGCCTCTAGTCCAGATGAGGTGTGTAATTTTGATATAGCTATGTGTCACCTACCAGGTCACCAGTCCAGACGAGGTGTGTCATTCTTGTATAGCTACGTGTCACCTACCAGGTCTCCAGTCCAGACGAGGTGTGTCATTCTTGTATTGCTACGTGTCACCTACAAGGCCTCCAGTCCAGACAAGGTCTGTCATTCTTGTATAGCTACGTGTCACCTACCAGGCCTCCAATCCAGACGAGGTGTGTCATTCTTGTATAGCTACGTGTCACCTACCAGACCTCCAGTACAGATGAAGTGTGTCATTCTTGTATAGCTACGTGTCACCTGCCAGGCCTCCAGTCCAGACGAAGTGTGTCATTCTTGTATAGCTACGTGTCACCTGCCAGGCCTCCAGTACAGACGAAGTTTGTCATTCTTGTATAGCTACGTGTCACCTACCAAACCTCCAGTACAGATGAAGGGTGTCATTCTTGTATAGCTACGTGTCACCTACCAGGCCTCCAGTACAGACGAAGTGTGTCATTCTTGTATAGCTATGTGTCTCTTTAACAGCTATAAAGTCCAGTAATTTTTTATTTTTAAATCGTATGATATAAACTTAATCCATTCTAACGTCTTGACTACCCAAATGTCTTGTTATTGAACCACAATTTTGTATATAATTTTACCATTACTCGCATGAATTTATGAATATCGACTTCACTATTCAGTGAAAAAATTATATTTTAGCCGAAACTGTCAACTTAAACAGAAAATGGTAAAATTATGTTGTAGTTTGTTGCATTTGTTTGTTATTTGCCCATTGCAGGTACATTGTTGTTAGAAATAATCTTCTTAGAAATGTGGTCGCCCAGTATGGGTGGTTGCCCAACAGAGAGGTCTCCCAAGACAAGTTCTAATGTATCAATGATATACTAACAATGTATATCAAGATTTAACAAGATTTAACAAGATTTGCCATCCAAGCCAAAGGCCCAGATGGCAAGTGGACAAGGAAGCCATTGGCTTATCGAGAGTCCAACAATGTTCACCTACTTATAACCCGCCCTCCTGATATATGTGTCAACCTTGTTTTTAAACATATTCACGCTGGTAGCAGTTACACAATCTGTAGACAATTTGTTCCATTCATTTATTGTCCTCTGTGAGAACGAGTGCTTCCTGATGTCCAATCTACATTGATCCTTTACTAATTTTACCTCATGTCCTCTAGTTCTGCTATCCTTCTTGAGTGAGAAAAACATATTTCTATCAATAATTTCATACCCATTCAATATCTTAAAAACTTCAATCTGATCTCCTCTTAACCTCCTTGTCTCTAGAGTTGTTAAACATTCTTTCAGGCGTTCTTCATAACTAAGGTCTCTAAGTTCTGGAATCATTTTAGTTGCTCTCCTTTGTATGCGTTCAAGCGTATCTATATCCTTCTTACGATATGGTCTCCATGCTTGTATACAGTATTCTAAATGAGGTCTAACTATTGCTTTATAAAGAGGTATAATTAACTTTTTTCCCTTGTATGTTATGATTTTTCTAATCAATCCAAGAATTTGATTACCCTTTGAAGCTGCAATACCACACTGCTCTGAAACTTTCATATCAGCGCTTATTGTAACTCCTAAGTCCTTTTCTTTTACAGTAGTACCCAGAACAGTATCTCCCATTTTATAGTTTACATTCAAGTTCCCATGTCCTGTATGTAGGCATTTACATTTCCCAAAATTGAACAGCATCTACCATTTCTCAGACCATTTCACTAATCTGTCTAGATCGTTTTGTAAATGTTGTTTATCACCATCAGTATTAACCTTTCTAAACAGTTTTGTGTCATCCGCAAATTTCAGTACGTTACTTGTTATACTGTCGTCCAAGTCATTGATATAAATTAAAAATAATATAGGTCCTAGTACTGACCCTTGAGGTACCCCACTCAAAACCGATTTCCAATTTGAAACTTCTCCATCTACTACAACTCGTTGTCTTCTGTCAGTCAGCCATTGTTCTATCCAGTCAGTTATGCTATCCCCGATACCATGGGCTTTCAATTTAAGTAGCAATCTTTGATGTGGCACTTTGTCAAAAGCTTTCTGAAAATCTAAGTAGATAATATCTACTGGCAATCCCACGTCTATCCACTTAGTGATTTCTTCCAAAAAACAACATATTTGTTAAGCATGACCTTGCTTTAAGGAATCCATGTTGAGATGAATTTAATAATTTATGCTTAACGAGGAAGTCCACCATATGGTCTTTAATTAACCTTTCTAATAATTTACAAATCACTGACGTTAAACTCACTGGTCTGTAATTCTCTGACTTATTTCTCGAACCCTTTTTAAATAATGGTATGATGTTTGCTTCTTTCCATTCAAACGGAACAACTCCCTCTTTTAATGACAAGTTGAATACTCTTGCAAGTGGTATACTGATTTGATCTACTGTTTCCATTAGTAATTTTGGAGGAATCCCATCCACTCCCGGTGATTTGTTATCCTTCATTGCCCTTATTTTCTTAGCTACCAATTCTGGAGTTACAACTAACGGTCCTAAATATTCAGATTTAGCCCCCTGAAATTTAGCATCAGCAACTGGTAATGAACTAATATCTTCCTTGGTAAACACTGAACTGAAGTAACCATTTAGGTCTTCCGCCATTAAAAACCCCTGTGATATTATATTTCCAGCACTGTCTTCTAGAGGTCCAACCTTGTCTTGTACGTTTTGTTTACTCCTGACATATGCATAAAAACTCTTGCTGTC
The DNA here is from genome assembly GCA_033239005.1 of Lamellibrachia satsuma. NCBI lineage: Eukaryota > Metazoa > Annelida > Polychaeta > Sabellida > Siboglinidae > Lamellibrachia > Lamellibrachia satsuma. The sequence continues at coordinate 11,107,867 of BSQZ01000011.1, read as the reverse complement.
ATTTTTTATGTTACATGCCAGTTTTTGCTCATAGCTTCTTTTAGATTGTCTGATTTCAGTTGTAGCTGCATTAAGTGCCTCTTTGTATTTTGCATAGTCTTCTTCCTTTCTGGTATGCCTATAAACCCTCCACATAGTTTGTTTTAGCATTATTTTTCTAATAGCCTCTTTTGACGAGTGTTTCTTTCTACACCGTTTTCCTTGTTTTCGGAAGGGAACAAATTTATCGATGATACTCTCAATTTCATATTTAAGAATGTTCCAACATTCAATTGCGGTCTTATTCATCAGCATGTTATTCCAATCTAGCTGTGCTAAGTATTTTCTCATATCTTTGTAGTTACCTTTGTGGAAGTTTCTCTTGTACGTTTTCTTATTTTTACTTTCTGATTTTACATTGATGTCAAAATGTATTCGATTATGGTCACTATTACCCAATGGTTCAAATATTTTTACATTGTCCACTAATTCTTTTTGTGATGACAAAACTATATCTAATACATTTTCTCTCCTGGTTGGTTCTAGTACGTGCTGAGTAAGAAAGCTATCCTGGATTAAACATAGAAATTGTTGATCCCAATCCCTGTGCTCTCTAGAGAATTCCATTGTATGTGTCCATGGTTAAAATCTCCCATTATCATACATTCCCCTTTACTAACTTCCTTTTGTAGCGTTTTTTATTTTTGTGTTGTCCTCTTCGTTTATGTTTGGACTTCGGTAAACTAATCCAATAGTTAATTTTGAATTTCCTGAAACAATTTTGCACCAAACAGCTTCATCGCAATCTGCTTCCCTTTCTAGTTTTATTTCATAAGCCTGAATAGATTCTTTAACATATAAAATAACTCCCCCGCCCCTTCTTCCTATTCGATCTTTCCTAAACATTACGTATCCTGTCAGTCCTAATTCAGCATCTGTTATATCTATGTTGGCCCATGATTCAGTTATACCAATTATGTGAGGGTCAATATCTTCTACCATAATGTTTAATTCGTTTTTTCTCATTTACTATGCTCCTTGCATTTAAACATACGCATCTATAACCTTTTTCAGAGATGTTTTTTGGATGATTTGATATTAGTTTATCTGTGCTAGTGGCCTCTTGTTCTGCTTGAGACACCTCTAGGTAACCCCCCTGCACTTCTAGTTTAAAGAATGTTTACTTCCAAAAATATTTGTCATTGTACCCAAGTCGCTATCTACTGCTGCTGAAAGTTTGTCCGCGAATACTGCCGCCCCCTTTCCACTTAAATGAAGCCCATCCTTCATGTACATATCTGCCCTCCCAACAAAACTTCCCCATAAATCCACAAATCCAACTTCCTCTTCCCTACACAGCCTCTGGACTAACATGTTAATTGCCATCCCCCGACAATTTCGATATTTGTGACCCCTCCTGCCCATTACAGGTAAAATCCCTGACAGTATTACCTGCTCAACCCGCGTCTGTTTTAGTGTTCTGACCAACTGCCTATATTTCCTAACTATGGCAGTTGTACCCTCCCTCTCTACGTTATTTGTCCCTACGTGTACTAAAACAGATCCACCCTTACCCGAGCCTACGATGTTTTTTACCCTCTCAGTTATCTCCTCTATTTTGGCTCCAGGCAAGCAGACCACCACATCATCTCCCTTGTTTAAGACTCTGTCGGTCTTCCTAACTATCGAATCCCCCACAAACACCCTCGCTCTCTTCCTCACCCCCTCTATCACTGCTGCAGAATAACTCTTCCTTTCGATCCCCTCCATCACATTCTGTCCTGACCCCTTCCCTCCTGTCTCCCCCACTTCCCACTCCTTTGCTCTTGTCTCTCCCACTCCCCTCTCCTTCCCTCCTGTCTCCCCTACTCCCCTCTCCTTCACTCCGGTTGTTTTCCCTTCCGTCTCCCCCACTCCCTTCTCCTTCCCTCCTGTCTCCCCTACTCCCCTCTCCTTCACTCCGGTTGTCTTCCCTCCCGTCTCCCCCACTCCCTTCTCCTTCCCTCCTGTCTCCCCTACTCCCCTCTCCTTCACTCTGGTTGTCTTCCCTCCCGTTCCTTTCCTTCCCGTCTCCTTACGTCCTGTCTCCCTATGACCTGTCACCTTCCCTCCTCTCAGCTTCCTCCCAGGCTGAGGTGAGCTCTCCCTAGCATCTCTTGTGTCTTTCGACACTTTATCGTCTACAGTTCCCCCACTGGAACTACTGGCACAACTCCCCTGTTCCCTTCCCACCATTGCCACAATGAGCAGCCTCAGCTCTTCCAACTCCACCTCTAGTTCCTTCATCCGTGCGCATCCCCTACACTCAAAACTAAAACTATCTGCCTGGACCTCAGCCCAGGACTTCTCGCACCCAGACTTTCAGTAATTTCCTAGATGCACAATTTATACATGAACCTCTTTGATTTTAGGTTGCCTTGGTTACATGGACGGAGAGTGTTGGTCTCACCCTCATCAAGAGGGACCTTAGTTCCATGACCTTGAGAACACCACAAGGTCGTTTACTCAGATTCAAGATTCTGCAGATATTTCCTTTCACATCAGAAACAAAGCGAATGGGCATTATTGTGAAGGTATGTAATTACAGTACCTAATTAAGATTAATGTAAACATTACTTCTTATAGTGTTAATAAGTAGCACTAATATGTGCTACTTTTAAACAAAAGCAAATATATACCAATGAACAACATTTTACTGATCTTATTTTTGAGTGATGGTCAAATAGACATGTCGTTGTTTCCTGTTGTTCATTATCATAATTAATGCTATTTAATAGCACTAGTAAATAATGTGTTTTCGTTATTTGTGTATATACCCACAGCCTTTAGTACATCACAGCGGTAGTCATGGTTACCAAAGTGCTGAGAACTGTGCATGCGCTTATCGGTCGTGCTGGTTAACAAGTCAGCCCCCAGTTAAATGGAGATTTAACCTGAATATCCCACTTTTAGAACACATTCTGAAAAAAACCAATACCATGTTATTCTTGATTGTAGTTGCAAAGGATTAGTTTTTATGAACTCTTTTTGGCACGTTGCCCCGAAACCGTGACTTTTGTTTTGCTTTAATGTGTCCTGATTCCTGATAATGCAGTTAAATTTGTTATTTTAAGTGAAGCTGTAATTGAATCATTCCTAACGCTCTGCGGTGTTTACATACACAACCACTGCACAGGAGGAGGAGAGTGGAGAGGTCACGTTCTACATGAAGGGAGCTGATATGGTGATGCAGTCCATTGTGCAGTACAACGACTGGTTGGACGAAGAGGTATGTGTCTTGGTCATTGTCCAGTGGTCAATGTTTGTCAGTCGTCGCCTGTCAGATGGTGTCTGTTAGGGTTTATCAGTTGGCGTTGGTTGGTTCTGTCGTTGGCATGTCGACTGATGTATGTCGACTGATGTATGTCGATTGATGTATGTTGGCCAGTTTCTGCTACCATTTAAAACACAATTGCAGTGATCACATTTTATTCTGATATGGACAGAAAATGTGTGCTGAGTACAAAACAAATTGTATTTTCTTGTCCACCAGAGACTTCAGGGTTCAATATTAATGACCGTCTGATTGCATGATGGGACAAGTAGAATGTCCAGTAGGGCTAGTAGAATGTCCAGTGGAGCCAGTAGAATGTCCAGTAGGGCTAGTAGAATGTCCAGTAGGGCTAGTAGAATGTCCAGTGGGGCCAGTAAATTGTCCAGTGGGGCTAGTAGAATGTTCAGTGGGGCCAGTAGAATCCTCGTAAGGGCTAGTAGAATGCCTAGTAGGGCAAGTAGACTGTCCAGTAGGGCTAGTAGAATCTCTAGTTGGGCAAGTAGAATGTCCAGGCATAGCAACTTTGTCACTGACTTTGGTGAACATTTATGTAGATAAGTCTATAGTACAATTCCTAATGCTACCTGTTGCTTGCAGTGTGGCAACATGGCTCGGGAGGGTCTTCGTACGCTGGTTGTCGCGAGGAAGTCCCTCACTGAGGACCAGTATCTTGACTTTGAGGTAGGCTGCATTTCTTTGTTGTTTTTTTGTCAGCAGACCAATGCAGCTCTATATAAATGCTTACTTGTGTGTGTGTTAAACTGTTTTGGTTATTGCATGTCATTGAGGTAACCAACAGTCCAATAATTATGTCACTTCATCATCAAAGTAACGATTGAATATACTGGCACTGATGGTATCAAGTTCGTCACCATTGTTAACTTTTTACATCATCATTATTCCGGTTGTCACGAACAACTATGGAGGTAAGGAGGGTAAGCAATATTAAAGTTGTCAACAGATGGGTGGATAAGTCATGGAGGTAAGGAGGGTAAGCAATATTAAAGTCGTCAAAAGATGGGTGGATAAGCCGTGGAGGTAAGGAGGGTAAGCAATATTAAAGTCGTCAACAGATGGGTGGATAAGTCGTGGAGGTAAGGAGGGTAAGCAATATTAAAGTCGTCAACAGATGGGTGGATAAGTCGTGGAGGTAAGGAGGGTAAGCAATATTAAAGTCGTCAACAGATGGGTGGATAAGTCGTGGAGGTAAGGAGGGTAAGCAATATTAAAGTCGTCAAAAGATGGGTGGATAAGTCGTGGAGGTAAGGAGGGTAAGCAATATTAAAGTCGTCAACAGATGGGTGGATAAGTCGTGGAGGTAAGGAGGGTAAGCAATATTAAAGTCGTCAACAGATGGGTGGATAAGTCGTGGAGGTAAGGAGGGTAAGCAATATTAAAGTCGTCAACAGATGGGTGGATAAGTCGTGGAGGTAAGGAGGGTAAGCAATATTAAAGTCGTCAAAAGATGGGTGGATAAGTCGTGGAGGTAAGGAGGGTAAGCAATATAAAGTCCAAGATGGGAGAGTAAGTAAGTGGAGGTAGAGGGTAAGCAATATTAAAGTCGTCAACAGATGGGTGGATAAGTCGTGGAGGTAAGGAGGGTAAGCAATATTAAAGTCGTCAACAGATGGGTGGATAAGTCGTGGAGGTAAGGAGGGTAAGCAATATTAAAGTCGTCAACAGATGGGTGGATAAGTCGTGGAGGTAAGGAGGGTAAGCAATATTAAAGTCGTCAACAGATGGGTGGATAAGTCGTGGAGGTAAGGAGGGTAAGCAATATTAAGCAATATTAAAGTCGGGGTAGAGGGTAAGCAATAACAGATGGGTGGATAAGTCGTGTCAAGAGGTAAGGAGGGGAGGGTAAGCAATATTAAAGTCGTCAACAGATGGGTGGATAAGTCGTGGAGGTAAGGAGGGTAAGCAATATTAAAGTCGTCAACAGATGGGTGGATAAGTCGTGGAGGTAAGGAGGGTAAGCAATATTAAAGTCGTCAACAGATGGGTGGATAAGTCGTGGAGGTAAGGAGGGTAAGCAATATTAAAGTCATGCAAAAGATGGGTGGATAAGTCGTGGAGGTAAGGAGGGTAATATTAGTCAATATTAAAGTCGTAGGTGGGACATTTCAAAAGATGGGTGGATAAGTCGTGGAGGTAAGGAGGGTAAGCAATATTAAAGTTCAAAGATGGGTGGATAAGTCGTGGAGGTAAGGAGGGTAAGCAATTAAAGTTGTCAACAGATGGGTGGATAAGTCGTGGGAGGTAAGGAGGGTAAGCAATATTAAAGTCGTCAACAGATGGGTGGATAAGTCGTGGAGGTAAGGAGGGTAAGCAATATTAAAGTCGTCAACAGATGGGTGGATAAGTCGTGGAGGTAAGGAGGGTAAGCAATATTAAAGTCGTCAAAAGATGGGTGGATAAGTCGTGGAGGTAAGGAGGGTAAGCAATATTAAAGTCGTCAAAAGATGGGTGGATAAGTCGTGGAGGTAAGGAGGGTAAGCAATATTAAAGTCGTCAAAAGATGGGTGGATAAGTCGTGGAGGTAAGGAGGGTAAGCAATATTAAAGTCGTCAAAAGATGGGTGGATAAGTCGTGGAGGTAAGGAGGGTAAGCAATATTAAAGTCGTCAAAAGATGGGTGGATAAGTCGTGGAGGTAAGGAGGGTAAGCAATATTAAAGTCGTCAACAGATGGGTGGATAAGTCGTGGAGGTAAGGAGGGTAAGCAATATTAAAGTCGTCAACAGATGGGTGGATAAGTCGTGGAGGTAAGGAGGGTAAGCAATATTAAAGTTGTCAAAAGATTGGTGGATAAGTCGTGGAGGTAAGGAGGGTAAGCAATATTAAAGTCGTCAACAGATGGGTGGATAAGCCGTGGAGGTAAGGAGGGTAAGCAATATTAAAGTTGTCAAAAGATGGGTGGATAAGCCGTGGAGGTAAGGAGGGTAAACAATATTAAAGTCGTCAACAGATGGGTGGATAAGCCGTGGAGGTAAGGAGGGTAAGCAATATTAAAGTCGTCAAAAGATGGGTGGATAAGCCGTGGAGGTAAGGAGGGTAAGCAATATTAAAGTTGTCAACAGATGGGTGGATAAGTCGTGGAGGTAAGGAGGGTAAGCAATATTAAAGTCGTCAACAGATGGGTGGATAAGCCGTGGAGGTAAGGAGGGTAAGCAATATTAAAGTCGTCAAAAGATGGGTGGATAAGCCGTGGAGGTAAGGAGGGTAAGCAATATTAAAGTTGTCAAAAGATGGGTGGATAAGCCGTGGAGGTAAGGAGGGTAAGCAATATTAAAGTCGTCAACAGATGGGTGGATAAGCCGTGGAGGTAAGGAGGGTAAGCACAGTTAAAAAGACAAGTCTTAAAATAATGGTGAAATTGTATGATGCTTTCTACTAACTGAACAGTAAAAGAGAGTAATGCAGCCATGTCATTATAATGTGTGTTTCCATATGTTTGTGTGTGAAAGGGTTAGAATCCTTTGGGATCACAAGCACAACAGTTGTCAGTACAACATACATTAATACCAGTACTGTTTCTGTGGTAGTCTCGCTATCACCAAGCCAAGATGAGCGTACATGAGCGTGCAGCGAAGATCGCCGCCGTCGTTGAGAGTCTGGAGCGAGACATGCAGCTGTTGTGTCTGACCGGAGTCGAGGACAAGCTCCAGGAATGTGTGCGACCGACGCTGGAGCTGCTCCGGAACGCTGGCATCAAGGTACTCACTCCACAACGGTGTTTACGGAAACGTCAAATATGTCTTGTTTTTTTCCCTGGAAAATTGTCAAGATAGCAGATGTTCACCCTCAGATTTATAATTTATAATTTAAATATAATTTGACCATTATCTGTTTAACTTGAATGTAACAACTTGAATTTCATCTTTACATTGCTTGTTGAATGAATGGCAAGGTCGATATCAATAAACAGATAACAATAAAATTATATTTAAAATTGTGTTTCATTGAAACCCATTTGGGTGGCCAAGACCTTAGAATAGATAAAGTTTATCTCATGTAACATGACTTTATGATTAAAAATGGTCAGACCATATATTTTTAAAGTGGGGAAAAGTTCAAAAACCCAACCCACAATAGCATCCTTTGAAGCCAGTTATCTGCTGACTGACGGCGACGGGGTACGCATAAATGAAAAATTGTTGGACCCCATCCTTGCTAGCGATGGATGATAGTAGTACTTAGCTACCCCTGGCAGATCGATCTGTTGAAACATGGATTCACCCCATCGTAAATCCGAGCGAGCAGTATTGTTGGTTAACACAGCAACTGAAAAATCAGCGATTCAACAGGTCAATCTGCCAGAGGTACTAATGTAGTCAGAAGCCCCTGGTGGCGAGGATGTTGGACTCTCGATAGGCCAATAGCTTCCTTGTCCACTTGCCATCTGGGGTTTTATTTTGGATGGCGATTCTGATGAATCTTTTCCCCTCTCTGTGTCACAGATCTGGATGTTGACGGGTGACAAATTGGAGACGGCCACATGCATTGCAAAGAGCTCGAAGCTCGTGTCACGCACACAAACAATTCACACGTTTCGGCGAATCACCAACCGCAGTGACGCCCACTTGGAGCTGAATGCTTTTCGTCGCAAGAACGACTGCGCCCTGGTCATCACAGGGGAATCACTGCAGGTACGTTTTGTCGTGGGGTGTCACTGCCTTTATAAATAGTACGTGTTGTCATGGAGGTCACTGCAGGTATATGTCACAAAGGAGTCATTTTATACTACACATAACTGCAGGCTTGTACAATCTTCAGACTAGCATGGTAAGTTGTAATTTTTAGCTTTCTGCGTAAAATAAAAACATTGATGTAATGGTTTATCGAGCATTGTTACCAGTGTCAGTATATAAAGTCTCATCATAAGTCTACTCCCATAATATTTGATAACTCTAGAAAACCAGATCTACTGGGTAGTCTAATTACTAATGCAGAATGTTTTTATTATTTCTCGGGCACAAAATACCAAGAATATCTGCCACAATAGCAGGTTGTTATCTACCACAACACGTATATAGTTTCCCTGGTTCAGCTAATGTTTGGTTTGTCCTATTCCTGCCAGGTGGTGCTGCAGTTCTACGAGCATGAGTTTGTTGAGTTGGCATGTCAGTGTCCAGCTGTCGTGGTCTGTCGGTGCTCACCGACTCAGAAAGCGGACATCGTCCAGCTGCTGAAGGTGCACACAGACAAAGCCACCTGTGCCATAGGTAGGTCACTCTGGTGTCTCCCAATCCGTTTAGGCAAATTTACATACCGTAATGTACCTAAGATAAGCTCACTGTATTCATTGTTCCTGACTAGCCCTAATTCACTGGCATGGCAGTACAAAGAATACAATATGCCACAGTGCAGAATACAATATACCACAGTACAGATTACAAAGAATACAATATACCACAGTACAGAATACAAAGAATACAATATACCACAGTACAGAATACAAAGAATACAATGTGCCACAATAGAGATTACAAAGAATATGATCTACTAAAGTACATAATGTAAAAGATAAAATAGACCACTGTATAGAATACAAAGAATACAATGTACCACATAACACATTACAAAGAATATGATATACCACAGTACATAATACAAAGAATACAATGTTCCACAGTGCATAATACAAAGAATGAAATGTTCCACAGGATATAATACAAGGAATACAATGTTCCACAGGATATAATACAAGGAATACAATGTACCATGCTGCATAATGCAAAGAATACAATGTACCACAGTGCCGATTACAAAGAATACAATATACCTCGGCATAGAATGTAAAAGGTATGATATACCACAGTACAGAATACAAAGAATACAATGTATCACAGTACATAGTATAAAATGCAAATCCAAACATTTTCACTTGTCTTCTGTTCTCTTGAGGATATTAACCGCATTATTGACATATACGTCGGAAGAAAATGCCGAAAATTAAAACCAATCCACGCCTATTCTCAGTAGTTAATGACTAGTCTCTTCCAAGACCCATTTCACTGTAGCTGTCTGCTGTAGGGGACGGTGGCAATGACGTCAGCATGATTCAGGTGGCTGACGCAGGCGTAGGAATTGTTGGGAAGGTATGTCTTTTTTGCTTACTTTAGCATGCTCTGAAAAAATGCGGCTAAATGTTACTGTAGAAGTTGTACTTCTGAAATGTAAAATTTCATTCATAATAACATTTTGGTTGTGGCTGTTTTCAGTAAAGTTTGTTCTTGTACAAAAGAATAAATTAAAATTATCTGTAATGTCAATTTCTGCACACAAAGGAAAATATTTTTTTTTTTTTGTAAAAAAAACAGGTGCACTTCCATTAAAGCAGACTATTCTGTCAAAACTCCCTCCTCAGAGGATTTTGTGTGTGAACAGTTATATCCGCCATTGGTTTAGATTGGGTAACTTGCAGAACTCTAAATAAACCACTTTTTAACCAAATATTTACCGGATCCAGCAAAAACGTATTTAATAGTTTATCCGATGATTTCATAAAAACTAAACACGTGCACAAATGAACCAGCATGTCATAGTGGACACTAGAGTCAGCATGTTGTAGTGGATACTAGAGCTAGCATTTCGTAGTGGATACTAGAGCTAGCATTTCGTAGTGGATACTAGAGCTAGCATGTCGTAGAGGATACTAGAGCTGGCATGTCGTAGTGGATACTAGAGCTAGCATGTTGTAGTGGATACTAGAGCTGGCATGTCATAGTGGACACTAGAGTCAGCATGTTGTAGTGGATACTAGAGCTAGCATGTCATAGTGGACACTAGAGTCAGCATGTTGTAGTGGATACTAGAGCTAGCATTTCGTAGTGGATACTAGAGCTAGCATTTCGTAGTGGATACTAGAGCTAGCATGTCGTAGAGGATACTAGAGCTGGCATGTCGTAGTGGATACTAGAGCTAGCATGTTGTAGTGGATACTAGAGCTGGCATGTCGTAGTGGATACTAGAGCTAGCATGTTGTAGTGGATACTAGAGCTGGCATGTCCTAGTGGATAGTAGAGCTGGCATGTTGTAGTGGATACTAGAGCTGGCATGTCGTAGTGGATACTAGAGCTGGCATGTCATAGTGGATACTAGAGCTGGCATGTCGTAGTGGATACTAGAGCTGGCATGTCATAGTGGATACTAGAGCTGGCATGTCATAGTGGATACTTGAGCTGGCATGTCGTAGTGGATACTACTTATCATACTAGACAAATTTTTCATGAAATGTTTCTAAAATGAGACGAGCGATGCTGTTCTTGCAGGAGGGAAAGCAAGCGTCGCTGGCTGCCGACTTCTCCGTTACACAATTCAGCCACCTGGGGCGCCTCCTGGTGGTTCATGGCCGCAACAGCTACAAGAGTTCGGCATCGCTGAGCCAGTTCGTCATTCATCGCGGTCTCATCATCTCCACAATGCAGGCTGTCTTCTCCTCCGTCTTCTACTTCTCGTCCATCGCTCTCTTCCCTGGCTTCCTCATGGTCGGGTAAGTCTGCTCGTTGGCCTTGCTCGTAGCTAGACTCTGCTGTAGACTCCTGTAGGGCAGCCTCAACAGCCAATGACTGCTGAGTGCATCAGTACCCCTGGCATACTGACCTATTTGTCAGTTGCTGTGTTAACCAGTAATAGTACAAGAATGCAAAAATGTGCACTTCACTTTTAATTGGCAGTGGACCAGCTGGTCAGACGGCCAATGGCAGGCATTTCCTTGAATTGTTCATTGATGTTGAGCTTGTTCCCAGAAAAATGCCTGACCAAACCTGCAAGTGGGACGAAGTACAACTGATTTAGCACACTTCCATACATTGCGTAGGATATGTGCCAGAGATAGAGTGGTTCTAGTGGTTACAACAGGTGGGAATGCAATTCCATGTGGGGCCCATCGCCACTAGGGTTCCCTCAGTGTATGGCAAGTCTCTGTCATCGCATTGAACGCCTGCCTTACCATGCACTGCTGATCGATGTGCAGTATATTGCTTAGTCAAAGCCAGTGGTGCTTGTTTGCCGTCTGCACAATGTTTCCTCTGTGATTTTGCCACAGTGCTGTCCCCTGGTTGCAGCTGTACACTTGTGTCATACACAGTGCGTGCAATCCTCGCAGATTGCTCTGTTGCAGGAATACCACTGTCTTCACAATGTTCTGTGTTCTGTTTCAGATATGCCACTGCCTCCACCATGTTCTGGGTTCTGTTGCAGGTATGCCACTGTCTTCACCATGTTCTGTGTTCTGTTGCAGGAAAGCCACTGTCTTCACCACGTTCTGTGTTCTGTTGCAGGAAAGCCACTGTCTTCACCATGTTCTGTTGCAGGTATAACACTATTTTCACCATGTTCTGTGTTCTGTTGCAGGAATGCCACTGTCTTCACCATGTTCTGTTGCAGGTATGCCACTGTCTTCACCGTGTTCTGTGTTCTGTTGCAGGTATGCCACTGTCTTCACCATGTTCCCCGTATTTTCATTGGTCCTAGACAGGGACGTGTCAGCTACAATTGCAATGACTTATCCAGAACTGTACAAAGAACTTACCAAGGTAAGACCCACCATCACTTCTTGGCATCATAATGGTTCAGCCATTGTCTGATAATAAGTATAATGTCCATTGAAAGTAGCAGTGCCAGAACCAAGACAGGACAGTTAATTTGGAAGCAATGAAGCAGTTCATAACATCACAGCATGGAATTCTTCAATTAAAGCTACAAAATCTGATAATTTGTATCATAAAATCATGTTATGTAGAATATACTTTATCTATTCTAACATTTTGACCACCCAGATGTGTTTAATTAACGACAATGTCTTAAAATATAATTTGCCTGTTATTATGAATATCGACCTTGCCATTCAGCAGGCAATGTCAACATGATATTCAGGGCAAAACATTAAATTAAACAGCTAATGGTCAAAGTATATTTAGACAATTGTAGTTCATTAAAAGACAGTTGCACAGTCAAGATGTTAGCATAAATATAGTTTATATTGTATCACATGATTTTATGATCAAAACTATCAGACTATGCACCTTTAAAGTGGTAATTCACCTTTTTATAGAAGTTACGAATGTGACCTATCAGTGTCACATGTGTCCTCACTAGAGAATATCTGCTACACTGCTTTGGGTCTTTACGATGGTTCTAGATACAGGGGCATTCATATGTTCTCATCCAACTGATGGTTTAATTGATTTTTCTTTGCAGCATTATCAAATGTTTATAGTTAAATAAAGAGTACAACAAGGCTGTCTGCTTGTACACATTTGTTCATTTCTGTCACTTCAGGGTCGGACGTTGAACTTCAAGACGTTCTTCATGTGGGTTCTCATCAGTATGTACCAAGGTGGGAACGTGTACTTGCTTCACTGTTGTCTTGTGCTGCTCCTCATAATCATCTTCTACAACTTATGCCAAAGTGACCTTAAATGTTACTGTAGAAGATACTAGAGCCAGCATCTCGTAGTGGATACTAGAGCCAGCAAGTCATAGTGGATACTAGAGCCAGCATGTCATAGTGGATACTAGAGCCAGCATGTCGTAGTGGATACTAGAGCCAGCATGTTGTAGTGGATACTAGAGCCAGCATGTCATAGTGGATATTAGAGCCAGCATGTCATAGTGGCTACTAGAGCCAGCATGTCATAGTGGATACTAGAGCCAGCATATCGTAGTGGATACTAGAGCCAGCATGTCATAGTGGATACTAGAGCCAGCATGTCATAGTGGATACTAGAGCCAGCATGTCGTAGTGGATACTAGAGCCAGCATGTCGTAGTGGATACTAGAGCTAGCTCCTGATAATCATCTTCTACTTATGCCTTGCCAAAGTGACCTTAAATTAGAGTTGGTCATTAAGCAAGGAGTATAATTTCTGTTCACTTGTTGCAAATTCCTATGAAGAAGTTGGGCACCAGGAAGTCATCAACACACAGAAACTATGCCAGACACCAGACTGCCGGAACATGCATGTGACAGCAATATTGTTTTACTGTCAACATACAGATTGAACAGTGACTAATAGTAAGATTATGAAAACAAAGATAGTATTTAACAGGGGGGGCATCCTTATGTGTAGGGGGCATCCTCATGTATTGTGTTTGACATGTTGTAGGGGGCATCCACATGTATTGCGTTTGACATGTTGTAGGGGACATCCTCATGTATTGTGTTTGACATGTTGTAGGGGGCATCCTCATGTACTGTGTTTGACATGTTGTAGGGGGCATCCTCATGTACTGTGTTTGACATGTTGTAGGGGGCACCCTCATGTACTGTGTTTGACATGTTGTAGGGGGCATCCTCATGTACTGTGTTTGACATGTTGTAGGGGGCATCCTCATGTACTGTGTTTGACATGTTGTAGGGGCACCCTCATGTACTGTGTTTGATATGTTGTAGAGGGCACCCTCATGTACTGTGTTTGACATGTTGTAGGGGGTGTCCTCATGTATTGTGTTTGACATGTTGTAGGGGGCATCCTCATGTACTGTGTTTGATATGTTGTAGGGGACATCCTCATGTATTGTGTGTGACATGTTGTAGGGGCATCCTCATGTATTATGTTTGACATGTTGTAGGGGACATCCTCATGTATTATGTTTGACATGTTGTAGGGGGCATCCTCATGTACGGGGCCCTGCTGTTGTTTGAGGATGACTTCATCCACATCGTTGCCATCTCGTTCACGTCTCTCATCCTCACGGAGCTGCTGATGGTGGCCCTGACGGTGCGCACCTGGCACTGCCTCATGATGGTTGGAGAGATCCTCAGTCTAGGCATCTACATCGCCTCGCTATTCGTCTTCCGCGAGTCTTTTGGTAGGTGTTTCACGCTACTGGGTTTTTAAAGCAGTGGTGTCATACAAACAATAGTCAAGTCACATTTTGCTAATTTGGTTCAGTAGTATACATTTAGATGTCTACATAATAAGTGTTGTTATTAAAGGTTCTTCTTCAATTCAGTTTTTTTTACTCCTCTCGTTTAAGGCCCATTTTGCAAATAATTGAGCCTATCCACTAGGCATGCTAGCTTGTTTGCATAATTTTTTAATTTTGTTTTGGTGAAATCATTGGACAAAGTAGTAAGTTATTTTTGACAGGATCTGGTCAAAATTCTACAAAAAAATGGCATGTTATATGTCATTGTATACTATGACATAAGTTGTATGGTGTTGTATACTATGACATAAGTTGTATAGTGCTGTATACTATGACATGCAGCAAATAATGCCAGCTATTCACACATTTGCAAGTTACCCAATCTATTGTCACAGGGTTGAACAAATCATGATTTAAAAAATAATAATAAAAAATTGATTTTTTTATTTAAATCGGATTTTTTTTATTTATTTGATTTAAAAAAAATCTGGTATACACAATGTCATAAAATATTTGACTATCAGGCTATCTGGTGTCAATACAGCTACACAAGTGTGCGCACTTTGTGCTTTTGTATTAAAAACACACAAAACTTTGTTAATCCCGATGCTTGTAAACAATTATTTGTGTCAAATTCATATAAATCAGCGATTAAAAAAATCGGAAGTAAAAAAAATCATAAATAAATGATTTTTTTCGAGTGATTTAAATCATGATTTAAATCAATGATTTAAATCAAATGATTTAAATCAAACAACCCTGTCTGTTGATAAAATTCAATTCTTTCTTTAAATTCACTCTTACCAAAGTTTTGTTGGTCTTAAATATTAATTTTACTGATCACAAACCGTTGTACGGCAGCAAGGCTAAACAATATGCTTTGTGTTGTTTGCCTGACAAACTATACATCCGTTCTCTCACATTCTACTGTAGCTGTGTTCTTTTCACCTTTAATAACTACCATGTTGATTACATTATAAATTTATCCTTTGTAAAATACATATAAATTGCATGGAATAACTGCATGGTAATAAAGGGATTCGAACATGTTTCTGGCCCTGTTTGCACAGTTCTCATCAAACTCTGTGCTTCCGCAGAGAAATATTTATAACAGGCTCTACATAGAAATCCATATCATTAGCTTGAAATTCTGCATAAAGCCGTATAAATCTGTAAACAGTTTCATTGGTCAATTAGCCTCTAACATTCCAATCGAGTTTTGCCGTCTGTGAGACTATAAAATATACCTACATCAAACGAAATGCGCAAGGCTTTGCCAGACATCTGCCTAGTATCAAAAGTATTTGGCATCAACAGCCACAACTATACTTGTGTGATAAACACAAGAAAATATGTACTTTATCACAATTTTTCCATTTGAAGCCAATCCATATAAAAACGGGATATGGCTGTATAGCTTCCCAAAAAACGTACATGGTAGTTCTGCTTACCCGGTAAGCATTATGTAACCATGCCACTGTGTTGTTTCAGATGCAGTCTTTCTACGGACGTGGGCCTTTGTGTGGCGAGTTCTGGCGATCACGTCTGTCAGCTGCATACCCCTGTACATCCTCAAGTACCTGCAGAGGAAGTTCTCGCCCCCCAGCTACTCCAAGCTCACGTAGCCACCCCACCTTCACGAGGCACGCAAGACCTTGGGTGCACTCATCAACCCAAAGATAGTATGAAGTCGTTTCATATAATATAATAATTTATATGCACGTCTTTTGCCAACATAGTGTGATGTGGAGTGTATGGTTTAAATGGAATATGCAACAGTTTTCAATGGGTAACCAATACGCTAGTTGGGGGTTTGTATAATTAAAATGTGTCAGTTTTCCGAATTTCACAGTGTATCAAAATTAACTGTACTATTATAATCTTTATTGGTGTTGTGTGTTTACCATCAGAAATTGTGTAAAATGAGAATTTGACAGACCCATAAATCAATGTATGAAAAACATTTCACCTTCAAAGGTGAAGATTTACTGGTCTGTGAATGACTGGTGGACAGCGATCGCTATTGTCTGTTGTAACACTGGCATATTTTATTTTGTCACCAAATTGTGTATTTTCATTAAGAGATGAAATATGATGATATGTCTTGTACGTATATTATTAACAGTCAGTTAATCAGTGTTGTACATTCGCTATAAATGGTTCTGCGTTGCTTGTTCGTTACATCACCTTATTGACTCTAGTCTACAGTGTGGGAGGCATAGTTTCAAATGCCATGATTTGTAGGTGGTTAATTATCAAATTATTTTAACATTATTGTGATGAATGTGGGTTTACTGTCTGGGGCCACCCCAGGATGTCTGTAGAAACTGTGCTGTAATAATGTAATTACTCAACAGATCTGGTTTACTGAGCCTGTCTATTATGGCGCAAGACCGGCTGCTGCTACTGTTATGTTCATTGATGATGTTTCTTAATATAATAAGTTAACATGAAAATAAACCAATCAATAATGTTGGACTAATTAATTATTACCCCTGTAATAATAAAAAAACGTGGCCGAATTGCGAGAGTTCGCAAACAATTATGGACTTGTCTGAAAGATTCTTTACAAAGTAAATTTTACAAGGACTTACATATTATTATATGAAAAGATAAACTGGTAACAAACACGACAAATAATTTCCAGTCACAAAAGTGGCATCTCATCAAGAGTTTGTCTGTAATTATGTGGGGTAGTAAAGGGACAAGTTCAGGCACACAAAATGTGCTATATTACTAATGATTTATTATTATACATAGCATATATTATATATATATATATATTCATATACATACATATATATATATATATATATATATATATATATATATATATATATATATATATATATAGCAACAACTGTTTATTGTTTACAAACCTGTGGAGGAAGAATTTGAGGATGACGGATTATTTGAAGACATGAGGTAGCTTTGCTATTCATGTCTGTGTAATTTATTGCTTGATCAGTGAACGTTTGGGATGATCTAAAAAAAATTGGTGTGCATGAAGCCGATGTACTTTCACCTCACCCCTGTGACAGGAATCTTTGAATTACCATATTCGACCTATTAAGCGTACATGCCCTAATTAGCATACACCCTTTTTTAATCAGCAGGATCCATAATTACTGTAATTTGACTAGCCAGGAACAAAAGAAAAGTGCACCATCTGGTGTTAAACAGTTGGCACCACTTTTCAGTTGTTCTTATTGTCTAGAGAAACAAATCTAGACGTATGCTTATAAGAACCGATTCGTTGAAATTTTTTCATGGCCCAATGTTTTTCAACCGTATCAAACACTTATTAGGTCAAATATGGTACATCAACCTGTGTGTAACTTCGGCAACTTCATATTCGCCAGGTGGCGCTTCAGTTGTCATTACGCAAAACTGCCTGCAACTGTGATCAGAAAATAAAAGATTTCATGTTTTGAGATCTCCCCTTGCCCACCTGGATCGAGACAGTGCACCAAAGATCGGTCTTATTAATCATGACAACATCGGCAACCGATACATATGTACAGGGTATGGCTTCAGGCAATGTTTGTGCAAGATGTGAATCTTAAATCCTTTATTTGAGAGTACAGCAAACATTACATAGTTAGCTGAATATGCATTCAGTATTTTTAGGATTTCTTGCATGATCGCTGTAAATGTCCGTGTGCCAAGTTTTGCAAATTGTTTTTATGTACATGTGTATGCTAAATATGTATTTACCACAATGCTGAATAATCTAGCAAGGCTGCAGATATGGATAAGGTAAAATGTATTGTTAAAGTTAAGATCTTATGATTTGGTACTGATTATTTTTAGATGTTTTATAACTGTCCTTAGCTGGTGTTTATTTATCGGTGCAATTTGCTTTTACATACAGTGCAACTGTTGATCATTTCACCCAATGAGCTCCCTCAATCTACATTGACTCGAAAATAGAGTGAGAGGTAAATAAGGAGCTCCTTAGACTTAGTGACGTCATCCTATGCTACAGTCTTGCTGAAGCAATTTTAATCTGAGATGTTTGTAATTGGTGGCAGGGCTGTGGTTAATTCCATTCTATAAGTTCCAATAAATGTGTCCATTGAGGATATTACAATAAATTAAAATCTTTAAGCACCAATTCTGTTCTTGTTATTGTCTCTTCATTTGCAGTTTGTTCAAATTACATGTTTGAATAACTTACAATGCCATTGAGTAATTTTTACATATTTTATGGAAACTAAATCATTATAAAAAAGCTATATACAATTCCTTTTTGCCACACAGTTTCAATAAAAAATGTGGAGTTGAACATAATCGATCAGTTCTAACCTTTGTTAAAAATGACTGCATAACCTAGTAAACAGTCATTGTGAACTAGTAGCGAGTTTTAACTTGTATATAATATGCACGCGTGTGCATACATCTGGTTCTGCGCACACAATTTAGCCGTGTCAAATTCGGATGAATTGAATACCTGGCTATGTCAACATCCCAGAGCTGTTCGTAGTTCTAACATACCTTGTTTTAAAACATGGGAAGGGGGCATTTCATTAACATTTTCCTCTCAAAAAGCAAGCTTTTTAGAGGGAAATGGTTTTACGGATCTGCTAACAAAACCTATTGAAGAATATTGCAGATCCATATCTTAACTGGTACAAAGAGTTTTATAATTGTTATGCAAAAAATAATATTACATCATTCTTATTAATGAAATGACCACTGGATCTGCTGATTTAGACTCCTACATATGTGAGCATTATATATATATTACAACACAAACTTGATTGTTTGCTGCGAGATGATTTGGTATGTGCAATGAACAGTCTTGATCTTGTAAATATTACATATGCACTTGCTTATCGTAAGTTTGCAACACATTATGAGGAGATTTATTTTGTGCATAACAAATAAATGTGGGAAGAATTCTGTCCGTTTCATTTGTGCTTTGTTATGGTAATAGCCCTGCTACAATGTTGCTCATAGTTTCTGTGCTGATTGTTACACTGTTTGCCTTGAACTGTCTTCTGACACATGTAGTTCTTCACAAGGCGAAACAATTCCATCATCTTACTACGAAAATTGTTTGCCATGAAGGGACACATCACAGTCACTACTGAATGGTGTGTAATGTTGCTGCACAAAGAAATAAACTGATCTTTTGGGGTGTTCTTTTCCAGAATTTGATGCTTGCATTTTCACGAAATGATAATATAATTCTTAAAACAAGATCATTCATAAAATAATGTTCTTTCTTGCTACATATAGGACATGTCAGACAGTTGACCTGCCAAATGCATTGCCAGGCTTAAAAGAAATCCCGAATTCTGTATTGCATATGTGTATGACATGGCAAGTTTGTCCAGATAACTTTCCATAATTGCAGGGGCCTGACTTCTTCGGTAGATGAAGGAAGCTTGATAATAACTGACACATGTGAGGGGTTCTTGTCATCCTTTGTTCATCGTTTTCACAATGTCCCCTCTGGCATTACTTTTTGACTGGTCCCTTAAACATCACAGACAAACAGGCATCTGTACCCAACTCTTGGACATTTCTAAATGCACGTCTTCAGTTACCTCTGATAAGTTAAAACTCCTTGATTTAGCCCATCACGAATCAGGTTCAAGTGTGTAGTGTAGCTTAAGTAATAATGTCCAGTCAGTTTAATAAAAGTCAACTTTTAAAATCATCTAAAAAAACTAGGTTACTTGCAAAAATGTGAATAGCTTTATGCCATAGCATGTATAGCTAGATCACTTGCCATCTTCTGACCAGACCCAGTAGAATTAATGTAATGGTTTTTCAGACAACTTCATCAAAACTAAATAACAGGCTTGGACAAACGAGCTAAAATGCTGTAGTGGATACTAGATAGGTTAATCAGAGTCTAAGACGAGACGTGTGAAAACACCTAATTAAGGAGAGACCTTTAAATGTGCAAGAACAATTTATGTTAAATGTACAGTCTTTTTACAGTGAAATCAGTATAAACTTAATTTATTCTAAAACTATGACCACTCGAATGTGTTTTAATGAACTACAGTAAAATATACTTTGACTGTCATGACATGCATAAGGAAGCAACGTAACTTTACTGTAATTAATTTTATGCCCATCGTATGATCCTGTGATATTCATCACCTGATAATACAGTCAAATTATTTTTTAATTGTTGTTCATTAAAACATACTTGGGAAGCCAGGATGTTAGAAGAGATAATTATAGATAATATTATAGTTAAAACATATAACACGATTTTACGATAAAATTATAAAAGTAATCATACTTTGTAACTTTAATACGCAGTGATCATAAATAATGTTTCCTATTTTGAATGCAAATAAAAAATAACATGATCAAATAAAGATACAAATACAAGCACACAGTTGGTACCATCTGGTAGAGTAAACCCAAATGGTGACCATGTAAGAGAAGGCTCAATGTGTCATGCGGCTTGCATGGTTTTTGTTTTATTTACATTCAAAATGCCAAAGAGAACTTAGGAACGTCCTGTGCTGTCAAGAGTTGATGGCACAAGAAGCAACACTGACGACTCCAACAGAACTTTTGCACAGAATTTCAAAACTTATTTGCACTTGCTGAAAATCGGCACTTTTAATCGACACTGTATCATTTTCAATGATACTCTGAACACCATCACTTTTTACTCGTTTGTCCACCTAAACAAAACTCCGCAAGGAATCGAACACAGATCGTGATCCAAAAAGAATGTTTTGAAGACAAGCACAGAAAAAACATTTCCTAAAAAAGTGTTTGGCAAATGCACCAAAAATCAACATATGTATAAACTTACAACACTCGCCAACGGTACGGAAGAATATTCCTTTATAAGCAGGTCCTAGCGACCTGGTCGAATACGTTCTACGACTAGATACGGCAAAATCAAGGTGAAGAATATTTCCACATTTACAAGCTATTGTTCTGATTATCTTTTCAAAACCAGCTTTCTGGTTTCCACTGATAGTTTAGTTGCACCACCTTCAGGAGGAAACTGGGAAATAAACTTTGGGTTAGGAAACCAATTTAATTTCTGCTCTGAAATGTTGGCACCATCCATACAATCTACACACTCTAAACATCATATCACTGATAAGTCGCCAGCAGGATTAACATACGCCAACCGCATATCAATACACAGTAACTAACCATTTGGCTCTGCATATACCACAATGCATTTTTCTTACATAACTTGACGTACATTAGCCACAGGCTCATCGCAGCATGCTCTAGACAGACTTGCCTGGTAAATCATCTCCTCAGTTCACATGGCAACTGACGACAAGTGCCACAACATTCACGTTTAATCAGAAACCCGAAGCGAAGATGGGAAGTTGCCCCACATAAAACTTTCACATGATTTCTTGAAAATTGTGCATTTTTCTTAATCTAGAGAAGTTACAAACCAGCCTGCTCGCTGAGACAGTTTTCTGCATACCTATAATAAACTTGGTTAGCTTAGTAGCATGACATTAAATCCAGTTATACTGAGTCTCTATGCGAGTTCGTTTAGTTTCGGCAGTGTCTACATAACGGCAGTGTCAGGCAAAATGCAGATGACTCTCGTGTGTGGGTACATCTAAATGTCCCAAAAGCAACGTCACCGACATGGCACTGGTGACAGCCATGCAGCAGGCACGAGTCGCAGTCTCTTCTACATACAGACCCGACGCATTTGGTGAAGAAAACAGATGCAGAGAGTTAACTGGGAAATCCACAAGATGGCGCCACATACAGAGACAGTTAACGGCCTACACCACATGGTGGCGCTGCGTGTGATAAAGAAGCCAGTCAGACCACACATACACACATGGCCTCTTTATTGATGCCAAAACCTAGTGTCCACACTGGCTCAGTGATGAAGCCAGCAATGCTGGATAATATTCTACAGGCAAGACTCTAACCGGTCCAGAGCACTCACAGAGGGTGCATACCCCGGGAGTACGACCCAATAGGATAGGTGGCCCCTGCTGTAGGCTGTGCCCCCGGGGGCGAATACGAAGATGCTGGTCGCTGCACCTGTGCTGGTGCAGCATAGGGCTGCGGCATGCCTTGCTGCTGGTATGCGACGGCAGCCGCAGTGTGGCTTGACATCGGCACCCCTCGGTACTGCGAGTATGGGTACATGTTTGCGTGGGCGACGGCAGGCATGGAGTAGGCGGACGCGTACGCAGCCGTCGTACCAGAAAGCAGCGGATTGCATTGACCCATCGATGCCGCCGGGTATGGTGCCGTCGATAGCTGGTATGGTGAACCAGCGGTGTAGCTTGGGCCATACGCGATTGTGTTAGGTGGGTAGCCCGGGGCCGGCATGGCTACCTGTTGCCTGTACGCCGACGGGGCAATGCCGGCTGGCTGAGCCGGCTGCTGTGCGTAGCTTCCAGCGGACTGCATTGCTTGTAGCGAGACTGGAGCACCAGGTGCGTACATGCGGGCTCTGTCGCTTGACATGGGCATGCCACTGGCTGCCATGGGCATGCCACTCGCTGGCATGGGCATACCGCTTACTGAGACTGGCAAGCCAGTGGTTGGGGAATAGTAGTAACTCATCCCTGAAATAAAACATCGTAGATGTAAAGCAAAACTCAAGCATATTTCAAAATAACATCACACCATCATGTTACCACAGTTCACCCAGCTGTATAAATAGCTACACAGAGGTATATATTTGAACGAATAGTCTTTGCGCAATAATTGCAGCGTGGCTAAATGCTATGACTGTTATGACCATTTCAAATGTGACAGATTCTGTAATTTTTCAGAAATCATAAAGATTTCTTCTTCTACTTAAAATACCTATAACTCATCTTAATAGTAATTGAGCTATTACTTTCTCAATTCGTAGCTAGCTTGCAAACTATTGACCAAAAGTGTGAAAAACATCCTATTCTTGAACCAATAATGAACTGTTCACAAAGCAGCAGCCACAGCACTATGGGTCTACTGCGGAATAATCAGACTGTGTTATGCGACTGACATTACTTTTCTATTTCATTCCAGTGAATATATACGAAACTTCTGCATCTGACTGGAATTGTGTGAGGTTAATTTAATTTGGAAATTTAGATACGTAGCTTGAAAACTTCTCAAGTTAGAGGCACATGAAAAATAATGGGTACAATTTTGGGCTCTTACCCCTTGTTCCCACTAGTTATCGGATAAAATTGAAGTAAATTCTTAGATAAACTTTTTGACCAGTTTGTTGATTTACATGGAATTACCCAGGTACAAAATCTAGAACAATGTATTCAGGAGTTTTTTTGCATTTCACAACAATAATTTACACATAATTATCTTACAAGAGATACAAATATAATATTGTGTGTCCTGTAGCATAGTTTGATCTATCTTACTTGATAACAAGATAGGTCATTCCATATGAAATCAACCAGCAATGTTCTTGACCCCCTCCGATTTTTATGAAATTTGGCACAGAGGTTGGGCCTGGTGTGAAATATATATATATATATATATATATATATATATATATATAGTCCAATTTCAAACTTGTAAGTGAAATAGTTTTTGAGTTATTGCATATTAATAAAAAAATGGCAAAAATGTTGTTACCTGGTACAACATATCTAGACATAACTTTGGCCCTAATGGTCCTGAAGTGCTGGTTTTGGTCTTAAAATAAAGCTAAAACATTGTTGTATCAATTAATATACATCATTTAATAAAATTTTATCTTTAGCAATGTCACTGTATCAATAAATAAAAAAATTAGAATGAGACTTTGAAGGTCTTGAGATATAGTAAAAGTCCTGATTTTGATCTTAAAATAAAGCTAAAACATTGCACTATCCAGATATATGCATCATGTAGCAGTTTTAAAAAGTTTTTACAAAGGTCAGTTAGGTCACTGACCTTGACCTTTGACCTGATATACCCAAAATGAGTAAATCCCAATTTTGATAAAATGTTATCTTTAGCAAGGTCATCATATCAACAAGTTTCATAAAACTTACAGTAGGACCATTGTATCTTGAGATACAGCAAATTAAAGTTGGGATAGCACTTGGTAACACTCATTGGTGGCAGTTGCTTGCAGTGTGGCACCCAGTTGGTAGGTTCGACCAGTAGCAGTAGTTGGGTCAACCTTCGTCAAGACACTGTGTGACCAGCACATCAGGGTTCCTGGGATAAATGAATGACGGTGCAGGGCCGCACGGATGAAGGAAGCTGATTGTTACTTCCTCTGTATACGCACTAGTGTCATCTGAGCCAGGCCGTGCTTGTAGAACTTCATTGGGATACCCTCCAATGTCATACGACTAAGCTTGGCACCTATCCACATCAACTTGACATTCTGATGTACAGTACGCACACAGACTGCATGTGTGTCACTAGCCCCTACAAGAACACATTCCTTCAGACGGAGATCTGCAAACTTGGAAAATCCAACTTGTACTTCTGTGTGCTTTGTTTTGAATGATTTGTATGCCTCTCTGAGGTTACAGAGAATAAGGCGCTTCTGTATCTGAATTCGCTTCTCCTCCATTTTCACTGACACAAAATCTTTCACACCTGGCATCACACGACTAGCTTCATTAGATCTGTACCACTCTTTGACTTGTTCAACGGCTCTTTGAGTCAGAGTTCTCCCTGATAGCTTTGAGTTGCTAGGATTCCCTTTTCTTTGGCCAACGCTTTTGCTCACTTCACCATGTAACCAGTGGCAACAAATTCTTCCATGAACTTTTGTCTTGTCCAACTACTTGGCCAGATGGTCAGCATCTGCGGCTTCAGACTCTTCTTTGTTGAGGCATGGAATGCGTCTTTTAGTTGCTGCACAATTTCAGATTCACCAGGCTGATCTGATGAAGTGTCACTTACTTCTACATTCATGGCTTGTAGTCTCTGCTTGATGGCACATCCAATCCGCTTCACTTTTACCTTGGCATAATTATTTTGACCATCGCAGTCTCTGTTTCTTGAATCATATGTAGAGATTCCTAGTGGCGATATCGATGTGTTTAGTGTGGAGATGTTATCTTCCAATTCCTCTACTACACCAACTGGCCACTTCGTGAGTTTCAGATGAACTGCTTGTTGTTGGTCCAACCATCGCACATTTTATACACAGAACACAGAGTGTGTCTCCAACTCGAAGCCCCAGGCATGGATC
Source organism: Lamellibrachia satsuma (assembly GCA_033239005.1). Taxonomy (NCBI): domain Eukaryota; kingdom Metazoa; phylum Annelida; class Polychaeta; order Sabellida; family Siboglinidae; genus Lamellibrachia; species Lamellibrachia satsuma. Next base: position 11,082,572 of record BSQZ01000011.1, on the reverse strand, counting down.
CCTTTCCGACAATTGTCTAGATATCAGTCGCACACCCTTAATCCTCCTTCCACGATTCCTAAACGGATTGCAACACTCTTTGATTTTTTCATTGGAGCCATCACCACTATCACCTAAAGTGCTCCACACTATGACACTAACATCTAACCCCATGGTGTTATATACAATCAACCCTGTGGGATTGTAAATCATATTGTAATGATGGCACTGGAAGTGTCAGTGTAGCAATACACACAGCTGAGCACCAGTCCCCTGTCAGATCCATTGGGCTGATATGATGCCAGTCCTTGGGCCCTGTGCTGTGTATTGCCCTTGACACTTGTCACAAAGCCAAACAGAATGCCTCCAAGTGGGCTGTAATGTTAAACTCTCCCAGGCTGGCTGCAATTTGATGCCAGCTCGTCTGGTGGGAACAGTAACCTGTTAGTGGGCTAATGCTCCAAAATCAGGAAGAAACACTGCATTTGAAAAAACCCAGACAAAAACAGATGATCAAAGTACATTGTGTTATCTAGACCCAAATCAAAATAAATTTTAACAATTATAGATAATGCACACAACACCGAGGTATTATATTAAATTAGACTGCAGGACCTAAATTTGCGTGAACATTGCTACCATCCTAACAACTTTAAGTTGTTGTATCTCAGTAACTCACCATGGACCCACTAATTTGTTTAATGGAACTTGTTGATGCAACGACCTTACTAGTGGTTGAATTTGATCAAAATCAGAGTTTACTCATTTTGGATATATCAGGTCAAAGGTGAATGACCCAACTGGACTTTAAAAAAACTTGCTTAAACTGCCACATATCTCTGGAGAGTGCAATGTCTTAGCTTTATTTTAAGATCAAAATCAGGACTTTAGGACCATTAGGGCCAAAGTTATGTCTACATACAAGTTTAGATGTAACGCCAAAAAAAAAAACTCACTTTAAATTACTGTATCTCAAGATCAGCAGCAATTTATAATTTTCATTCAATTAAAAACAATTTATTGTTTTGGCAGCATCATAAATGTTCATTCAGTCTTTTCTTAGCTTTTTACCTCAATGTACATCAGATCTTTCAAGTTGCTCTGCTGCGCTATTCATAAATACTCACATATTTTGTTTTTATAAAGTAACGAGTACTTTGTGAAAAATTGGTGCTTGAGTACCAAAGAGTATGAGTAACGAGCACTTTGGCCCCAACCATGTTCCATACAAAATAAACTGGAATTTTAGTTCCATGGCTACACAGCATTTTGGGCTGCTAAATATGGGCCACTTTTCACTATGTACCTACTTTGGAGATTAGTATCTCATAAACTAGTCAAAATAGAAACATACCTAGATATGTAGGTGTGTCACTGATCCAAGTAACATGTTTTATTGTTGAAATATGGGTCTGAAATAACTCGTTGGGTCAATTTCGCACATAAAAACACATAACCTCAATGGCACTTTGTTAGAGAAATAATACAGAAGTGTGTTACCTTCTACATATAATGGAGAATAAGCAGGTCAAATTCTTGCACAAATAGATATTTGTATTTTAAGTAGAACAAGAAATCTTCATGATTTATGAAAATGGGCAAAGTGGCAGAATTTGTAAAATTTTAAATAGTCATAACTCAGAAACTATTTGAGTGGAGCTCCAGCCCTATGTTTTGACATGTGTGGTTAATCTGTAAAATTTTGGTTGAATAAAAAATACGAATGCCCTTATTGATACAACTGATATTTCAGTGTAGTATCGTTGATAACTGTTGACATTTAAACTTTCCCTACTATTGTTACACCCCTATAAATTGGCATACGTGGATTCAGCAACAACTGCGTGTCTAAGAGTGTCACACAAACCTGCTGCAGCTGGTGTAGACGTTGGTTTCTTGTAGACAGCAACAGCTGAAACAGACAAAAGTTCTGTGAACACAATGCCATGAGTCTTGCTAATCACAAAACATATCAATGTAAATAGTAGGATTATGTGACAGTAGGACTGACATGTCAAAATAAATGATTCTGACATCTAGTCAAAATATATTTTTTGACAGATTTACCACATTTCATTGACAAATGTCAACTCCATAAGGTTAATATGACATGATGCTTGGCTCACGCAGACCAGCGTTTCTTAACCTTTTTTTGACTGCAACCCAAATTTGCCTCCGCGGGCTTCCTCAGCGAAACATGCCTTGAAACAGTTAACTAAAATAAACACTGATAATATAAATACAGATAAAATAAGTAAACAATCAATGAGAATATTTATTAAACTTGTTTCCTGAACATTGACCACAAATAGCTATACAAGGCACCTCACTAATGAGAACTTTAGCTAGGGCTGCATCGCAAGTCTTGTTCCTGTTTCGGAACGTTATCAATGCGAACCCTGACTTTGAATTGCTCTAGCAAGTTCTTCAAAGCGTGGTTTTGTCGAAGCCAAGCTACGTCGCAAGTCAGTGTTTCGTCAGTTTGGATCTCAATGAGCTGCTCTTGCAGCTTATTGATGCTTGACATTCCTTATGGCAGATCTTCCGTGTCGACATTGAACGGATTCTGCACCCAGCTGTATTTGGACACATTGTCTGGGATATAATGATCAAATTCTTCATTAGTTTCACCAAATGCTCCCCGATGATGTTTTGGATGTTGACAAATGAAGCTGCTTCATCCTCCAGAAGCAAACTGAGGACTGGAAAAGTAGCAGTCTTCCCTTCTGCCATTGTCATCTTCCATAGCTTCAGATTACCCTTGAATGCTGCTACCTTCTCTGATACCTTGGCAAGCTCCTGCACCATCACAACAACACACATCGAAGCACTGATCCCATGTCAACCCTTCTTCCTTGATGAATTAATCCACCATCTTAAAAATATCTTCTCCCCTTGTGGTAGTGAGCAACGGTCGGCAAATCGAGCTCTCCTTCCACATCGTTTAGACCTCGATAGCAAACATATGCCACGAGCTGGTCATCGCCACTAACATTGGTCGATCCATCCAACTAAAGACTAAATTGTCTTTACGCCTGCAAGTATCTGCTGTTTGATTTCATTCGACATGATATGCACATGAATCGTATAATTCGACCTTCCTGGCGACGTCACCTCCACAGTACCACATCGACAACTGCCTGTTTTACCAATGGTGTGTCGTTTCTTCTGTTTTGCAATTTGCCAAGCCACAAAAATGGACGGAGCATACCACTGTGTTGGTCGGAGCATCAATCCATTGTCGCTTTATTTGGTGTTCCTTCATATTGAAGAAATGTTGCTGTTTGGCCACGAAGGTACTGTGCCTTCCTTCGAGTTGTCACCTCAGTTTGTTCTCTTTGAAGGATTCATTGTTCAAGACTTTGCCGCCGATGACAAACTGTGGCTTCATTATAACACGAGCAGTGATATACGTGAATCCGAGATCTAAAAACTTGTCTTTGTATTGTTGTTTTGCCTACCTTCCTCTGGTTCAAACTCCTCATAGTCCCAATCCTGTCATTTGATCAAAATCCATAAGATGGCGCCATATATATCACATCAAAAGGCATTCCAAATTCACGCGACATTTGACATAAATTATTAACCTCGCATGCATCTGGTACAGGCATGCAGGAAACAATATGAACGTTTAGAAACCCTTGGTGACCAACTAAAAATGATTTGGCGACCAAATTTTGGGTCGAGACCAGGAGTCAAGAAACGCTGACATAGACGCTTAAACAGCAAGACAAAGGCATTTCTGCAACAATGCCATGATACAGGTATATTGTATACTGGACGATACCAATCATAAATATGTTTTATCAGTAATAGAGCAAGGTTAGCATATCTGCTTTCATATCATAAAATAATGTGAAGTACAGTGATCTCTTTTACTAATCAGGGAAGGGCAAGAATTAACTATGACCATAATTATTACTCTGACTCTAGCATTCAATCGAGGCAGATCCACTGCAACCCAGATCCAATTTGCATTATTACACATGAAACCCATTTCCTAGGCTAGGTCTAGCTGGCAGAGTGAGAAAACTACACATTTTGACACAATCAATCACAAATTAAAATTCCTGCATATCCACGAACAAGAGTAAAACCAAAAGTAATATGAAATAAAAAATTACAGCTAAATATCACTAATAAAACCCGCAATACGCGGGCACACACCATTCCAAAAATTCCTTCGTTAGCTCAAGAATCGGCTACTCGGGGTAAACATACTTGAGAGTTAAACGTGATGATTTTGACGAATGGCCGCGGGGTTTTGGTCGAAGTCAACTTGAAGACCAGCACTAGGTAGCAAATACACAATATTTAAATACGTTGGTTAATGGTGACCGACAAAAGCAAATGCTTTGAAGAAACTGCGTTTTGTTACAAACACATCGTCAAACTGTGGTAGAGTTAAAATGGTGAATCAAATAATTGATTTCTCTTACAACCCACCAGGGCACGGCTTATTTTTGGCGGACGACCAGCCCTCACGATTACCCCTGAATTTCTATAATAACGCCTTCTACGGCTAATCTCAGTAGCTAGGACACCGCGAACAACCATTCAATAAGTTGAATCACAATACGTTTGCTCATAGAAAACAATCCGTGTCCGATTTCACACACCTTTTCGCATAAAGCTCTTCCTTCTCAAACCCCAGAATTAAACTTTGTTGCAGTGAACGGCAAACAGGCGAGGTGATTGGATGGCTACAAAAACAGCGCCATCTGGCGAATATAACGTGGAAGGCCATCTAGCGGCCAACGGCTAACTAAATTATCGAAACGCAGTCTTTATCCTGATGACAAAAACATGTGTGCCGCATGGCGACTGTCTAAGTCAAGTCCTCTTCATCCTCTACATAGCAAAAGCTTTCAGTTATCAACCTGAATTGAATGACACCTACCACCACCACCAACAAGTACACATCTGATAGATCATGCATACAGCAAACCGATAAACACGATTATATCGATGCACAGCACGCATGCAGTTGACACAGTACGTGTGGGCAGTGACGGGGAGCAGACACGTAATCGAAAACATCCGAGTACACACAATCCCCCTGCTAGAGCAACGCCAACTCCAGAACAACGCCACCAAGGATGAGGAGTACACAATACACAGGCTATCATAGGATGTCTCATGGAAATGCTGCCAGATCCTGGGTTCTCTGCTTGATAACAGTTAAAGAAGACATCAAACGAAGAAAGAAGCTGGCGCTTGATGCAATGAGGGCATTCCAAGATGTTTGGAGTGTAATCAAACGAACCGCAGTCTGAAGATAAGAAACTTTGAGGCACTGATCCAGAGCATCTTTCTGTACAACGCAGAAATCTGGAATATGACGTCAACTCGATCTCACTGCATGGTCAATGAAGTGGATGCATTGCAGCGTCGATTGCTCATAAATGTAATTAACATCAGGTGGCCAATTTAGATAAGCAATGACGACCTCAGAGCTATCAGGAAACACACAGACTGCGGTTACAATTATGAGAGAAGATTCCGATGGTGTGGTCGTTTGCTGCGCATATGTCAGAAGACATCCCTGCAAGAAGAACATTGACCGAAGCAGAGATGGATCAGCGAAGACCCAAGGGCCATCCAAAGCTAACCTGGCTGGCCCTGATGAAACAGAACCTGGCAGAAACACGACATCAGCCGGAAGCGAGCTAAAGAACTGGCGCAGGATCGGGTCTGGTGGAGGTCTTTTAAGTGACTGGATAACTGCAGCGATGCACTTCGCGTGTGGAAGCTGAAGGATGGTGATGAGTCCTTATGACTATCGAAAAGCACCAAATGGTAGTTCGCTGGTAGTAGCGCGAATGAATAGGATACTCTGAAGTAATCAATGGAGATCTCGAAGAATGCGTACGTTGGATCATAATACGTTACTGCATTAATGTGTGTACTTTTATATAGTTTGCACTTTTCTAGCATCTGGGCCCACCTCTATTGGCATTATAACATGCATTTTGTATAGTCATCTTGTACAATGCATACTGAACTATGGAACATGTAAATGATTAAACATGCTGGCGTTAACACATTCAATCACTTCTTTGATACTCGAATTCCCACATTTAACATGCTTTGAGTGCCGCCATCTGGCGAATAAAGGGGCAAGATGGCTCTCAATGGAGGTTAAAAATTAGCCTCTATTATCCAGGCTCCGTGCTGTGGCGCCACCGTTTGTCGCACCCATCGCCTGGATGCAGAGTGTGCTTTTCATGGTGAGGGAAATTATGTGTGCATACCTAATTAACTAATTACGATGTCATCCGGGCATTTGGCCAATTCATAAAATAAGAGTTAACTTTCATCAGTTATTTTATTGAAACAACTGTCAGACTGAACAGTAACATCAGGCAAAACAAATGTTTAGTGTAGCATCTCGATAATGAAGCTGGTTAGCTACTGGAAGTTCACAGGAACACCTGCTCAAAATAGAGTGGGTAACAACGAGACCACGCCTCTGTGCCTACTGGCCAGATTCTCTTTTTGGTGAATTCACGAAGGCGAGCAAGAGTCGGATATGTGAGACTATGCAATGTGTAATTTTCATTGTGACGGAAATGATGTATGCACCTAGATGTCATCCGGGGATTTGGCTAATTCATAACATAAGAGTTAACTTTTATCAGTCTATACGATGCAATTCGAATTAACTTTAAACTGTGATTAAATTCACACAACTGTCAGATTGAAAAGTTAAATCAGTAAAATGTTTAGTGTAGCATCTCGATGATGATGCTGATCGGCCGCTGGCGCTTCACGGGAATGCCTACACAAAACGGAGTGGTGACAGTGGGTAACAATGAGATCACGCCTCTGCTGCCAGACTTCAATTCACAAAGGTGAGCGAGAGCTTATGCCGTACAACACCCAGTCTTCATCATAAATATTATATCATACCAGCATCTTCAGTACATATTTTCATTCTTTAATCAAACTACAAATATTATGCAATACGTTTAATTATGTCAGCTACACATAGAGCACACACAGAACAACTCTTCAAGAAGCCATTAAGAAAAATCTACGAATACACTGTTGTTCTGTTGATGTATGCAGTTGTCAAGAATATGTTGCCGTCGGCTATGATAAGTATGTTTAATAGAACTAATTAAATCCATTAAGAAAAATCTACGAATACACTGTTGTTCTGTTGATGTATGCAGTTGTCAAGAATATGTTGCTGTCGGTTATGATAAGTATGTTTAATAGAAATAATTAAATCCACAAATAGAAGACACGCCATGCTGATCTATTGCAAGTACCGATTTCAATATCCAACATATTATACAGGACCATCAGGCCTGTTGGTGTTAAATTATGGAACTACACTGTAAAACAGTGGATTGTACCTCTGCATTTGTAAAACTTAAATGTTATATCAAGAGGTTTTTGTTAGTAAAATATATATACATATATATATATATATATATATATATATATATATATATATATATATATATATATATATATATATATATATATATATATATATATATATATATATATATATATATATATATATATATATATATATATATATATATATATATATATATATATATATGCATTGTTGTAATATGTTGTAATGCATATTTTTATGGGACAGGCTGGTATTGCTGTGATTTGTGCTGTAGTTTTTTATCAAATACACTTTCTATTTTCTTATTGTTCAATTTGTTTTTCTTTCGCATCATATAATAGAATATATAGGCATTGCATTTATTGTGAGGGAAAATTAACCACCATCATTATGGAAACTGTGTTTGTATGTATTGCATTATTGTATGTATTGTATCACGATTTCTATAATAACTCAATATAGCCAAATACAATTATTTTACCTAAAATGTTATTATTAAGTTAAATAAATTAAAAGGAACTTTTGAAAAAATATGACGTAATTCTCTTAGCATCACTTGCATCTGTAACCCTGCCCATTTCTTCTCTTACTGTACGTATTGCTCTCCCCTGGGTTGCCTGCACTCGAAACCTTCATGATAATTGTACTGACATAAAACATTATACATGTAAATTTGTGTCTTTTGGTTTTTTAAACTATGACAATATGAATTTTCATCTAAATTATTCAAACATCAGATTTACCGATTTGTGTGTTATATTGCTAGCGTTGTGATTTTTGTTTTATAGCAGTAGGGGCCAAAACATTGTTGTTGGTGCCGTGTATTCTTTGCTGATACAATGATTCATGAAATAGTTGCGTTCTTGTAGTTGCATACCGTGGGTACACCGTTGTTCTGACTCTCTAATTTAAAACACAACATCATTTAACAAGATTGCAGTTCAAGGCAAAGGCCCAGATGCCAAGTGGACAAGGAAGCCATTGGCCTATCGAGAGTCCATATTACCAAGCCAATATAATATTATGTATGGATTGCAATTTGTATATTATATGTTAATTGCATTAAAAATATTAACAAGATTGTCATCCAAGGCAAAGGCCCAGATGGCAAGTGGACAAGGAAGGCATTGACTTATCGAGAGTCCAACATTTTTAAACCATGTGTAATCTGCCCTCCTGAGATATGTGTCAACCTTATTTTTAAACATATTCACGCTGCTAGAAGTGACACATTGATTGTCCTCTGTGAGAACAAGTACTTCCTGATACCCAATATACACTGATTCTTTACCAATGTTACCTCATGTCCTCTAGTTCTATTATCTTTCTTCAGTGATAAAAAATATTTCTATCAATATTTTCATACCCATTCAATATATTAGAAACTTCAATTTGTTCTCCTCTTAACCTCCTTGTCTCTAGAGTTGTTAAACCACATTCTTTCAGGCGTTCTTCATAACTAATGTCTCTCAGTTCTGGTATCATTTTAGCTATTCTTCTCTGTATTCTTTCAAGGTTATCCACATCTGTCTTATGATATGGTGTCCACACTTGTATACAGTACTCTAAATGAGGCCTAACTATTGCTTTCAAATCACCACTTTTTGTAAATCCTCAGTCATTTTCTTTTATGGTAGTACCTATAACAGTATCTCCCATTTCATAGTTTACATACAATTTCCCGTGTCCTGTATGTAGGCATTTACATTTCCAAAAATTAACAACACCTGCCATATCTCAGACCATTTAAATAATTTGTCTAGATCATTTTGTAAATGTTGTTTATCACCATCATTGTTAATCCTTCTAAACACTTTTGTGTCATCCGCAAATTTCAGTGGGTAACACACATGTAGGTTTACAATATAAGCACATTAAAGACATGTTAATTAACACAGTTTAAAGGTGTACAATTTGAAAGGTTTGCTTAGGGGGCGCCCTACCCCAGTTTACCCTACATCTATTTTTTACCAACTTCACTGGTACATGGTAGAGTCCAAATTGCTTTTCCTTTCGAATTCTGTTGAAACACACCCAAAAACTGGCAGAACAGTCAATGCTGTCAGTCTCACATCGACAGAGCAGTCAATGCTTTCAGTCTCACATCGACAGAGCAGTCAATGCTGTCAGTCTCACATCGACAGAGCAGTCAATGCTGTCAGGCTCATATCGACAGAGCAGTCAATGCTGTCAGTCTCATATCGACAGAGCAGTCGATGCTGTCAGTCTCACATCGACAGAGCAGTCGATGCTGTCAGTCTCACATCGACAGAGCAGTCGATGCTGTCAGTTTCACATCGACAGAGCAGTCGATGCTGTCAGTCTCACATCGACAGAGCAGTCAATGCTGTCAGTCTCATATCGACAGAGCTGTTAATGCTGTCAGGCTCATATCGACAGAGCAGTCAATGCTGTTAGGCTCATGTCGACAGCTAAACGAGCAAAATAACTTTTTTTAATAACGAACGTAACGGTCGCCAAGACACCCACACCCCATGTAACGCTCCGTAATGTATCCTCGGACACCCTGTCCCATGAGCGTGACGTACTTTATGGATAGCCCCTGAGAGCTTTTTAAAGAACACACTAGCACGGCGGATGACGATCACTGCGTCCACATGGCTGCGAACTGTTAGTTTTGTTTTACTAATCTAGCAAATAATAACAATGGGCCAAATTATGTTACTATTGTTTGGATTTCAACAACAACAACAAATAAATCTCGTTGTTGTACTAGTGTACTGGTAATGGGGGCATTGATTATCTTCCTTTTGGGGTGGACCGAAAACCAGTCGCGTGCACACGAGCTCACGACCTGTATTCACGGTAAATACGAGAGAGTGTCGAGCGCCACACGCAAGAAGAAGAACGCAGCGACACAAACATAGCTATGTGTATTTGTCCACTGACTTCTGCAACTATTATACGTGGTACACGCGCTATTTACAGTCACAATAAAACTATTCTGGTACACACGGCAGGGCGATCCGACACACACCGTTAATATAGACACCTTTAGACGTATGCAATAAAAGACGAGATGGCATTGAAAACGAGTATCTCATAAATAAAACGACCACGTTGACACGCCTTCCTGGCCCGTTCAGTAATTTGCATGTAAATATGGACTGCAAGCATATACTTGAATATAATGGCATGCGTCGGGGGGTGGGGGGTCTGAGAAATACGACAGTGGTGATCGACTGATGGCCGCATTGACACACCTTCTTTTATTGCGCTTTCCACGGGGCAGTTTAACTTCTGATCCATTCCGAAATTTGCATATAGCTAAATTGGTGCGTGTGTGTGTGTGTGTGTGTGTGTGTGTGTGTGTGTGTGTGTGTGTGTGTGTGTGTGTGTGTGTGTGTGTGTGTGTGTGTGTGTGTGTGTGTGTGTGTGTGTGTGTGTGTGTGTGTGTGTGTGTGTGTGTGTGTGTGTGTGTGTTTGGCTATGTTAGTTCTGTTGCTAGTGAATTTTGCTTGTTATGATTTTTACCAATCCCCCATTAATACTAAGACATAATTTCTAGGAGGCAATACATTGAGGTGATGGTTTACGTGTGTCAAATGGAAATTGCTGTCGAAACCCTCGTACGATTGGTACTATAATTATAGAGAAACATTAACACAAAGTTTTAGGTTTGAATCGGGTGAGAACAGTCTACATCAAATTTATAGGCCCCTGCTTGTCGGTTATATGATGTAGACATCATTACATGGATGCAATACAAGGCGAGATGTCAACGAAATCGCGTTTTATAAATACGACGTACGGGTTGACCCGCCTTCTTTTATTTCGCTTTCCTCGAGACAGTTTTCTGTGTGATCCGTTCAGTAACTTGCACGCTCGGTGAGCCAACGTTAGTTTCAAGTTAAGCTAACTTGTATGCACCCTGTAAAACCTGCAAGCATATTACCAGGAAACTGTAGGAGAATGGACACTTGCATCGTATGCAGGAATACCAGCAATGATAAATGTTGAACTCTATTTAAACTGTAACACGCGAGGACGCAGTGTTCTAGAGGACCGAGATTGCAATAATCTTACTGCTGTTCACGTTACAAAAGGGTTTGCTGTGTGACCCCGTTCCTGCAACACAATAGACCCATAGAATGTGCCGTACGACGGCAACTAGGTCTTGCAGGTGACGTCGTAGAATGTTCCACCGCTGCCGCATTGACCTGATTTTCGGGAACCGTGTCACACAGCCTGATTTATGGGCCTTCTTCGTCGCCTGCAATGACCCCCCTGGGGGAGTGGTCGCGTCTTTTATTGCATACGTCTAAAGGTGTCTACATGAACGATGCGTGTCGGGTCGCCCTGCCGTGTGTACCAGAATAGTTTTATTGTGACTGTAAACAGCGCGTGTACCACGTCCAATACTTGCAGAAGTCAGTGGACAAATACACATAGTTATGTTTGTGGCGCTGCGTTCTTCTTCTTCTTGCAGGTGGCGCTTGACACTCTCTCGTATTTACCGCGAATACGGGTTCCTGCTGTACAACTAGGGGGAGTGGCCGCCCTTCGAAGCTAGGTAGAAACCCCAAGGGGGGCATTCTTCGACAGGGCGAATCAAAAAGTGTCGATGTTAGCCTCCATATGGCATCTTCGTTTCTCCTTCCTTCTTATACATTCCACCCTACGTCAATGTTTCAGTAAGACACGTTTTTTTCTTCCCCTTCCCTCTCTCAACCAGGAGCATCTTCCCATCGATACGTCTGTCCCGGTCTAGCTGATTGAGGCCTCGATAACTCCATTATAGTGTAGAAACCACAACATATACAGACCAGTCCACCGTCCTTCCCATGTCCTTCCCGTCAGCCTTCCTCTTTCCCGCATAGCTACTTTCCTTCTGTCATGTTCTCCCTCTCATTCGTACTCCTCTCCCATCTTATCTCTTTCCTCTACCCCCCTCCGTACTTCTCTCTCTCTCTCTCTCTCTCTCTCTCTCTCTCTCTCTATGTCTCTCCCTCTCTCTCTCTCCCTCTCATTCTCTCTCAATCTCTCTCTCCCTCCCCTCTCCCCCCTTTCCCCCTCTATCAATCCCTCCCAACTCAATGGTGGACCGAGTGGTATTTACATTCACAGTGGATGACGTCATGGAATATCTGCTCTAACGTTTACTGCTGGTGAACGTCTGTCTTGATCGTCGTTGATTAACCGCCCCACAGTGGCGTTGTGGTTAGAACATCGGCCTCTCAATCGCGATGACCGTGGTTTGGGTAATTTCGTCCTCTCCATATGTTTGTCCAATGCCGTTGTATAAGTGAGTACCTGTCTACAGGCAGTGGTGGATATATAATTATTTGAACGAACAGTCTTCGAGCAGTAGTTGCAGCGTAGCTAAAGTCGACATGGCGATGAAATGAACAGGTCAGCCAGGCGTTGGAGTGTAAGACGCTTTGAGTGGTTCTACGGTCCGAATATAGCGTATAGTAGAAGTTCCCTTTACATTTTACCTTTATGTTCGTCGCATTCTCCTCAGAGTGGAGGGTTGTGGCTACCACGGCCACAGATGCAGTGTCGCTGACCCGATTCTCACCCGATTTTCGTGAACTCGTGTGTGCGTTTGCGTGTGCGCGCGCTCGTGTGTGCACGTGTGTGCCTGTAATCACCGCCAACTGGGGACATTCTTGTGATTTTACCTCAACAACAGGGGATGTCTCCCGTCATAAACGACTCATCTTCCAGTTCAAAGTCTCACATATATTCCCTAATGCAAGCTGATATGCGGAAGCTGATATTGATGTTTTTTTCTTGAAAACCGTATTTTTGTACTGGTAAAATGTGTTTTTTACCAAAACAATAAATAGCAGAAACTCAACAAACATGTTAAAAAACGTACAAAAACATAGGGATAATGGTAATACTATTCACAAATTAAAAACAATGAATATATTTTTTCCGGGACGGTCGGTAGAAACTAAGAAATGTGTTTTCCATTTTGTACAGTAAAAACATGTATTGACGGGAAAGTTACTGTAAATGTTGTATGGAAACAGGAGCTGTGGTGTCACGTATGTAGATGTTGCATGGAAACAGGAGCTGTGGTGTCATGTCTGTAAATGTTGTATGGAAACAGGAGCTGTGGTGTCGTCTGTAAATATTTTATGGAAACAGGAGCTGTGGTGTCGTCTGTAAATATTTTATGGAAACAGGAGCTGTGGTGTCATGGGATATATACTGCTACCAATAAACATTCATTTACATGCACATGACGTGTGCCCAGTCTAACAATACGCTTTATCAATGAAAGATTGGCCATAAAAAAACATTTCCGAAACCCCCTTTTCTAAATTATGACGATGTGATGTAATATTATTACACTAATAATATGCACATGTAGATATGTAGATATTCTGCATAAATTGTACAAACAACACACAGCAAAAGTTAGACTCAATGCACCGGTTTAATATATAAACATACATATAACGCATATAAACACACACACACACGCACGCACGCACGCACGCACGCACGCACGCACACACACGCACACACACACACATAGAAAAAGAATTTAAATTTAAAGTGGTTTATTGAAGCAGACCAATTAAAACGTAATTGTTGAAAATTCCAGCACTTGACATATGCAAAATCAGTCGTTGTTGTTCCAATACAAAGAACAGCTGAACTACACCTCTAGCACTTTGAGGTATGCGTGTTCCAGGCCATTATACACACGCACGCACGCACGCACGCACGCACACACACACGCATATAATGCTACATAGTCAACAACATAGCTCATTTTTTTCCAGCATAATGCCTACATCATTCAATGCATACATACGTATATAGTGATTCACCAAACATTTATTTTACGTGCAGACGACAAACAATGGGCAAAGTGACATCATCTCTAAAGCTACTGTGGAAGCAAAAACACATACATCAGAATTATTTCCAAAATATGCATTTTGTTATCAAAATTCAGTAAGATGTGTTGACTCTTTTCAAGTAACTTATTTTTTCATAATAACTATAGTGTTGTTTTTATAGCAGATTTAGACACGTGCCTTACTTTACTAAATTACGAAATTACTAACTTTGCTAAATTATCCATTCACTAACTTCCTATGTTACCCAATCTGGCAATGTTGCACTTTTTTTTAAATATGTACTTGTTACTGTGTGTCTTCTAGAATGAGTGTATGCTACACTGCACTACACTACAAAGCTATGCGATGATACATCATGTTAATTCCAAGATTATTAGTTTTGCGTGCATTTTCTCGCCAAATTTAAGGACAGTCACATTGCTTTGCCCGATGGTTTCTTCGTAAGAAACTATTAAACCTAATTTTTAGTCCTTGTGCTCTGTAAATCAAAGTTCTCTATACAAATTATTATACTTTATCATATCCGATGTGATGCCATTTTTCAGGAAAATGTACCAATTTGATTAGATCGTTTTGTAATTTTTTTTTATCTCCAGATATCACAGGACGTATGTAGCCAGTGATTGTTGTAGCGTAAAAACTTGATATGGTTAAAACATGTGGGGAGAACATTTCAAACGCAACACCGCGCAGGAATCGACATGCGGGAATAAATGACGTGTTACTTTAACATGTGTCTGTTTCGTTACCTGGCAGCTTAGTAAATTAATTGTTCAATTCAGAAGAAGTAGAAACCAATCAAGTAGTTTCGAGAACAACAATCACGATGGTTAATATTATGCCAATAACGAGTCCAATCCAGGAGTATATGTATGATTCTTTTGATAGTTTCTTAGCTTTCTCTCTGTCACCATTATGTATAGCTGCTCGACAGTCCGACGATCTGTGGACAAATCAGAAGAAATGTGTATTGTCAGTAATATGTATGCAAATACGAAGTTAAAGGTAGTTTAATTCCCGGGGACAAAAATAGAAGATGTCAAAAAACAGTGTGGCGACAGTCAAGGATCCTTGGAATGGTGCACGAAGGCACATGTAACGCAGAGAATATTGATAGAAATATGTAGATAATAAATGAATGGAATATATTATCTACAGATTGTGTAAATGTTAGCAGCGTCAATATGCATAAAACAGAATTGACAAATATATCAGGAGGGCGGATTACACATAAATGATACATTGTTGGGTTCTCGACAAGCCAATGGTTTCCTTGTACACTTGCCAGCTGGACTTTTGCCTCGGATGGCTTGTTAAATCTTGTTAAATAATTCTTTACGTGATTGCAAATCAATTGTAGTTAAGGACATATTATACCGATAAGGGATCAGTGCAGGGGGACGTGTTTGGGAAAACTCCCTCCCTCGAGTAATCTCTCTGAATTCAAGTCCCATATTCACCGTGGTTCACTAATCGCCATGATTGTTGTGGTTGGTCTGCAGTAATCTTAGCGAGAAATTTAGGCGGATGAGACGTCATCGGGTGGCAGTCTTTCCCAGTTTCCCTGGCACTGCTTAAAGGCTAAGACCTAGCAGAATAATTATATAACTCTCGAACCAATTAATAAAGCAAATGCCTACCTGCCCTAAAAAAATTTTCCACAGGAAAAGAAAGAAAATTGTACCTACCTACCCTAAAATTTGATAGCATGTAACAGTAAGCACATTAATTGCTTTTTACTCACTTCATGCAGCCCATCAGACCAAGAGGGCAGCAGCAGCAAAGCATCACAAAGATGGAGAAGGCGAGTCCATCATCAGGCGGGTCTCTCATCGGCGTCGGGTGTACAGTGATCACTCTTGCCGTTGGCTGCATTGTGTACACTGCGGTCGGGCCTACATCTGATAATGTATACGTGACTAATAATAATGATCATCCGTGTATATATATATATATATATATATATATATATATATATATATATATATATATATATATATATATATATATATATATATATATATATATATATACACACACACACACACACACACACACACACACACACACACACACACACGTAGATATAATTTTATGTGTATGTTAACATGCAGGCGTACAAACGTGCATGCGTGCGTGCACATGAGCCAGAACGCCCATATAAATGCGTGCATGCGTAACGTTAATTATTATTATCCCTGGTTACACGTTCATGCCACGATGATTTAAACTTTTGTACAAATCTCAAATGCTTGAATGTTAACTTAAAATTCAAAACAGCGTCAACAGCTAAGTTATCGCAATCACTGTTGGGTACGCTCGCGCACTAGTTAGCAGTTAGTATCCAGGCCCGGCCCAGGCCAGCAAAAATTCGTCAAGCCCAGCCCTTCCAGGCCCGCAAACTAGACTATAGACCTAGGCCCGGCCCAGGCCCGACACATACCTTTAATGTTTGGCTCAGGCCGGGTCCGGCCCACACGTTTCCGGTCCAGGCCCGGCCCATACCCGCGGGACAAAGACGGGTAAGCCCGCCGCCCGCGTGCCTGCGGCCCGCAATTTAAAAAAAAAAAGATAAACCTATTATCTTATAACAAAAAACGAAACACAAATAAACTGTAATACATACGTATTGCTTTATTAAATAACATAAAAAATAATATATGAACATTGTATTATGTCTAACCGAGTGCTATCTACTGTCCATAGTGTGCTGGACGAGTTCTAGAAATCCAGCACAACCAACTGCTTCAAACGGACGAATTTCCTGAAGCAAAATAATCATCTTTTTATTATCATCACTATTAAGTATTATAAAATATTTTTTAATTTGGCTTTAATTTATTGGTTTATGGTTATGGTAGGGGATTTGTTTGCGTAACCCTAACTTAACCCTAATGGTAGGAATATTTAGAGTATATGTTAGAATATTCATTATTGGTATTGTTTTTTTATATAATGAATATATATATATATATATATATATATATATATATATGTTAATATATTTAGTTATAATATATTTAATAATAATTTAACAAGTTATGATTGTATGTATGTAAAGCATACGAGAGGGTGCTATGTGAATACTTTTATTATTATTATTAGTGTGATTTGTAGTGATCGATTCTCTAAACTGTTGATAACAATCAACTCTATATTCCGTCTTTCAATTAAAACCCCATCTTCAGCCAATGCTAGTGTTGGACCGATTTTTTACAGTATCATCCAGATTACCCCCCACAACTATGGAGTTTTCCCATCGTCCTATGAAAAACCTGTTTTCAGAGAAACCCACCGTTGGCCTTACAAGATATACGTTTCATAAATGCGTGTGTAATGAAGCTTTTCAAGTAGAGTGAAGTGTACGACATTT